>JAQIWI010000007.1:0-186058 GCA_034698825.1 Deuterosminthurus bicinctus
GTTTACATAACAGCTTAATATTCATTTCAATAAAGAAATACCACGCACAGAGGACTGAAAACTTGGCATTTGAGCAAACGTGCTGCCGCAGCTTGTGCCCATAATGTTTACTTGTAGTAAATGGGAAGAGCAATATCATTGCATCTTTTGTGTATATTGTTAGTAGGCTCGCCGTCGTCGGTCTTTACTGTGAATAATCAGTGCGTTTCGTCATCCCATAAGAAAGCATGATTCACCGATGATGACCATTCAGTCCATGTGAGATGATGAAGAATGAAACGTTAAGTGAAAAAGATGCGAGTTCTGTATAGGATCATGCAGCGTGAGAGCCTTTTGACTTTACAAAAGTTATGAGCTCTGGTGGAGTTGGGATTTGATGTTCTTTGTAGGTATCATCTGTTATACTATTAGAACGCTCAAGTCATTCTGTGGGATTCAAGTCCACCACGATTACGGGTGCATTCAAGTTGGATTTCCGTCCTCTTGACATGAATAAGCAAGTCCTTCAAGTTGGAATAAACTTTTACAATCAAGAGCTAGAGCCAGAAAAATTACAAAAAGTAATAATTGACTTCTTTAAAAGTTGTGCAGATCATGGTCATGGCGGAGAGAAGGTTCTAATAGTCAGCTTTGGCTTGATTTTGGAATGTGAGTAGTGCGAATTGAAGATGGCAGCACGACGTGCGGCATGAAGCTTCTGATGCAAAGTGGGATTTCACGTACTATTTTATGTTAGTTCAATTAATGGCAGGATGCAACAGCTTTCCCTCTCTATAGCGACGCCATGAGCACTAAACATCTTGGTATATCGCCCTCTGTAAATCTTGTTTTTTTTGTGAAAATATTAGTGAGATCGTAAATCTGTCAACTATATAGTTGCCTATTTATTTATTACGAGTATTTTATGTCTTGTTGGTCGGTCGGTGTAATGTAAAGTTAATGCAGCAGTACTAGATTTGGAAGTCATACAGAGATAGTTAATGTACTACTGCTCGTGGCTACCAAAATGGAAAAGTTGGACTTTCCTGCTTTCGAGGTGCGTTACTAACGTGACGTTAGTATGATGCAATCACTCAAGCCTTAAAATGCCTAGAATGTAATCCTCCGCAAGTGTTCGGAACTTTTACCGATGATTTTAGGTTGGGACATCGTTACGGCAATGTCATGGCGTCCATTTCTTCGTAATTTGACATGGTTTTAAAGACAGCTTCAACAATGATTGAAGGATGTGTGTAAAAGTCCAATTCATTGATTACTACAACAAGCACAAAAATACAACAGATCAAGCTCATTGCCACATACTGTTAGATGAAAGTGAGCTGGCTTGCAGGATCAACTTATCTTTTAAATATTCTTGAAATCCATCTGATGAATGCAGAGTGCCATTCAGACGACCACATAAGAAGGATTTCCAAGATGAGTTCCAATGAATGAACGACTGGAAACAAGGAGTCGGTGAAATTTTCATAATGAAGAGGTAACATGGTAACCTGTATAAAACAGAGCTTGGCATTTAATTTTTGAGGACATTTACTCAAGTGCTACAAATGGGTGCTTTTCACTCTCACTCTCATTCATTGGTACGTAGGGACTCGTTTGCACAAAGTAATAAATATGGTATGGCGTGAATTTCATGAAATTGAACCCTATACCCCAAGTCATGATGTACGAGGACCTATGAACAAAGTTTTCATCGTTCACATTTATAGACGGGACAATTTATTTACTTGGTGACGAGGCTTTCGCAGACATTTATTGTTGCACAACATCAAGTGTGTTTCAGTTTGTGTGAGTATGATATGTGAAATTGGTAAACCAGTTTTACTCAATAAATGACACGAGGTGCATAAAACACGGTTGACGATAGCCGCGGGCTCACCTTCAGCTCTTTCGACGTTACAAGCTGATGTTATTTTGCGTATTGTTCCTTAAGATGCCGAGGCACAGTTAATCCTGCACGATAGTACGTAAGTGGAATTCATGATCTGTAGAGCGGAAATTTATGCAAAATAATTATTAAAAATCGAATTCTACATGCACGACGCATCATTTCTCCTTCTGTTCTAGGTGTCAATAAACAGACCTCCTCACGGGAGTGCATTTCGGCCACAGTTATCATCATGGGTAACAAAACAAATCAAGTTGAGAGGTTTCGTGGTTTTCATTTTAAATTCTAATGTGTTCAGGATGAAAGATTTGACGCCATCCGAAAGCAATCTTTGCAAGTAAATTTTACAAGTCCTCACTTGCACGTTTTCAAAAGTCCGCATAGCAGAGATGCTGTAAACGTAGGAAATCAAACTACACCTTACGCATTCAAGTAAGACAGTGGGGAAAACCGAATGAAGCGCTGACCTGTGTCTCACTGCACCAACCCTTCACTTCCACAAGAGACTGGATGTAATGCTGATTTGAGTTCAACAACATTCACTTCCAAACACCTTTGTGTACATTGGATTGCATCTTCACTGACACTTGTTTGTTTTTTTCTGCTCGGCGGAAGTAAAAATTCGCCATTCACACTAGAATGCTACGTGCTTCTCATTAAAAGTAATTTTTAATTGATTCTTTCTTGTATATATGCATGTTGTTATGGTTCTCAGTGGCAAAGAAGCTGTAATAATTGAAAATTACAGCAATGTTTCTCACGTAAGGAGTGGAAAAAAATTGAGTCCGAGAGTCTTGTTTGTCTTATGCAGCTTAAGGCGACATCGTACAAAGCCTGCAAGCACAATAAGAAAATTCTGAGTGAATTAATGTTGTCCGTAACTTTCGCAATGACTGTGAGTATGACAGGTGTTACCGCGATGTGCTACTGTTTGTTTATGAAGCAGCAGATGCCTAATGATGCATAAGAGTTGTTGTTGTGAGGAAGGAAAAGTTGAGACGACATGTCATTGGATTTGGTCATGACTGTGTAGTATAATCAGTCTCACCTGAGCTAACTAAAGCCCATTCCAAATAAGAGGATTTACATGCTACAATGCTGATTGACGCACTAACAAACTTACATCTACGTGAGAGCATCCTAGCTGTTATTTGGCAGTCCTTGTGTGCAATCTGCACTGTATTTTGAGTGAAAGACGTCTCACACAGAGACTTATTCAATAGTGTATCCTTCAGATTTCTTCAAGTTGAAGATCAATGTACGAATGATCAGATTTCTAAATTCTACAAAAATAAACACTCTTTTTTTTTACAATGTTGCTCGCGACTTTATCGCGTCAAGTTCTTTGGCATTGCTTTGGTGTCACGGCTAGATACTTGCCATATGTGACACACGCATTTTAATAGCTTCCTTATCTCCCTCGTGTAGTATATTCCTGTACATATACTCTCGACTAATTTGCTCTCCTGTTTAACTTATTACTACCACCATGAAAGCTGTTCACAGAGAACTCAAGACTTTCTAAACTTGACAAACTGATGTAACCTTAGCACAAAATGAAATAAAATAATTTCCGGCCCAAAGTCGAAACGTGGAAGGTGCCTTTACTCAGTAGTTAGTATAACTTCATGCTGATGGTAGACTGCCATCGATTGCTCAGACTCCATCAGCGTCTACGCTACTACTGAAGCGGCCGCGTGGCATGAGAATGAGTTTTATGACATGAGACGTACCCACGTTAGTTTGATTATTGTTACAAGATTATTGATGAGCGCAGCGAGGTACTGTTGATGTAAAGTGTGGGTTGTTGTATGTGAGAGGTAATAATTTCTAGCTTTTTCTCCAACAGCCGTCATTTACAAAGGTGTTTCCGCCCAAACCATCAATTAAGTGAATTACATGCTGTTGTGACGAGTAGCTGCCGAAATTTCCTTCACCACACCACAGGTCGAGGGCGGGCAGAGGGAAGTGAAGAGCAAAAGAGCTAATTAGCGATGAATAAGTGGCTCGCGGAAATTGCATGCGCATGGGTAGTCTCATCTCATCACCATCTCTTTCCTTGCCTAGCTCAACCAAATCCCACATAGCCGTTCATCCAAATGTCTCTGTAGAGTTTGAAGTACTAGGAGAAGGCATAATAATGAGTCATTTAGTGAGGTTTTTTTCTTCACCCAGTTGATTGAGCCAATGCACAACAAGTTGCCGGAAGAGCCGGAAGTTTGCAACGTGATTTTACAGGTGACGGTGAAATGGAAAGCGGTCAGTGGTCAGATGAAGCTGTGAAGGAAGAAAAGGTTATGTAAATTGTGTCAGCAGTTTCAAGTTTTCCATGCATATCTGATCTCCTCGCAGTGGATTCATACACGATCGAGTCGATCAACAGAGACCGGCTGGGCATGAGCTTCTAATAATCTCGCTCAGTCTACTTGTTATGCATTGTACATGATCATATTTAGATTCACTAGGAAAACTTGGCAAAAATCACTCCTTCAAAGCACTCACAAACAAGGGAACAAACAGACACAACATGAGGTTGATCTGGACTGGACATCACGATGAGGACCAGCAAGTATCTTGCGTTTGCGTTCATTGCATCTTTTTCCAACTTTTTATCTACCACCACCGTTCTTATCCGCACAAGTGCATAAGCTTGCACTAAAGAATGCTCTGCTGGGTTGCACTTTTATCGACTACTTTTTTCTTCAAATGTAAGACAGTTGTAATGTGGCAACATGAAGATCAGATGGCAGCTGACATGAACCCTACACCGTCTCGCCCTTCTGGCGCAATAAGTTGCACGAGACTAGCAGGTCTACATTGTCGACAAGACTGCACTGGTCTCAAAGGAAGCAGAATAGAGGCGTTTGCTGTCATTCAATCCTCTAAGCCGTCTACTGAAGCTTCCGTGAGAGTAATGAGCCGGCTAAACGTCCGAGATGTTCATAGTCATTACGTAATAATTTCCGCAAAATTGGATTTCAGGATTCGAAAACGAAATTTAGGATTATGCAACGATGATTAGTGAAAAAATGAAATGAGAACACGTCACGAAGAGCTTTTGCAGACAGACAGGTGCTGCTTGTTTTGGGAAAAGAACTTGCTCCCTCGAGTAAATGCAAGGAGCAGAGCACACGAAGGAACATTGACCGGCTGCATGGGACTCGCAAGTATGACCCATTAAATATGCGACTGCACTCAAGCTGTGTCTTGCTGTAAAAAACAACACTGGAGAAAGATGTGCTCAGGGGTATTTGTGTGTGCATGTGCACTGACAACTTTGTAAGATCGTGCTTGCTCTTAGGACAAGCTGTAAGTTCAGAAGAAAGTGAAATTTGCTGCTCGGCAAGTAAATTAAGATCTTGTGATGGCTACACCCATGAGTTGATGCAATTGGATTGATTACTTCCTCTTAGGGCAACTGTTGCTTTCGATCCATTCCATTCATATTCCCGCACAGACTTCTGACCGCTTGAATGGTTGAAAAACTGCTTGTAATTCATTTCTTTTAGTATGTGAGTGCTTACTGCTGTTGTGGTAGACTGTAAAGCCCATCAAAACGACAGTCACACACCCTTACATAACGATAATAATGACCATTTGCTAAAGAGCTCGTACTTAACTAACGGCATAGTTGTGGGTAAAAGCTCGACAGGTAATAGAAAAATGAATAATTTTTTCCTCCATTTGTTCCTCCACATACCTGCGTGACTGACCGAGAATTGGTTGCAAAGGGAGTATCAATATGCTTCGATCAGACTGACTGAGAGCATACATACTTAGAGCAACGCAAGCAGGCCTCACGCTAGTTGTCCTAATACGGTCTGCATATAATTATGATGATCATCATTTGGCCATATGCACTCAGACACACTAGCTTTTCTGAAGAAAGTAAACACACTTTTATTGAATTGTAGGGGAATTTATAACGTGTTGGTGGCGGATGATGATGGGATCGAAAGTGAGTGGAAGTACAGGGTTTCGTTGGGCTGTCTACTGTCTTACAGGCATTACACCAAACCCAGTCGCCAGCGTCCCCAGTGACATGTCAGGGGGAGGTAAACTCTCTTATTTGGTTTGTTAGGAAAAAGTGTTGTGGGGGGAATTGTTGTTGTACATAGAGGTATTGAAAAATGATACACTAGTGTGCGTAAGAAGGGGTGCGGTGATGAGACATATGTGGACTACTCTTCCTGGTGGACTCGGAAACGTATTTAAGCGTAGCCAAAGTACTGGTAAGTCACATTCAATCATCCTCCTTTCATCTAGCAACATCTAAGAAACAATTCATTTGTTTTCTCTCAATTATATATTTTTTTCCAAGTTTAGCTCTCAAAGCAAACCAATAATCTTCAACATGTTCTCCAAGGTAAACGCTACTTGATTTCGCTAAAAGTGGATACTTGTGATTTGTTGGAATGTCGGAGCTGGTCTGACGATAGAGTGTCTGGCAATAGTTACGCATCTATGGAACATCCAAAGTGCAGTGCGAAGCCTTTCACCTTTGTTTGACTCTGCAGACGGACCCTTTGAGTTTACGACGAGACGAGTTAATAATTTGTTATCTCATAGGTTGCTGTCGTTGCTCTTGCCATCTTCGCCGTCGCTCAAGCTGGACAAGAAGCTCCCCCAGCCAAGGCTGTCACCTACAATGTCCCATCCGTTGCTAAGGTATATTCCAGTACTCTACATTGATCATTCCGAAAAAAGTCTAACCACTTGCTATACTCTGCATAGGTCTCCTACCCAGGACCAACTGTCACTAAGAGTGTTGAGACTTACAGTGCTCCTAGCATTGAGAAGACCACCCTTATCACCCGTACTATCACTGCCCCATTGAACGCCCCAGCTGTTAAGGTAGTTCAGCAACACCAAAATATTTCTCTCTTTCAATAGAGCTGGATTAAACTGAGAATTACACTTTCTTTCAGTCTGTCTCATACTCCGCCCCAGCTGCTCCAGTTGCCGCCGTTGCTGCTGCCCCAGTTGCCGCCGTCGCTGCCGCTCCCGCCCAAGCTGTCCAATATGCCCCCGCTCAATACGCCGCTGCTCCAGTCCAATATGCCACCGCCCAATATGCCGCTGCCCCAGCTCAAGTCCAATATGCCGCCGCCCCAGCTCAAGTCCAATATGCCGCCGCCCCAGCTCAAATCCAATATGCCGCCGCCCCTCAAATCCAATATGCCGCCCATGCCCCAGCTCACATCCAATATGCCGCCCATGCCCCAGCTGCCATCAGCAAGAGCTATGCCGCCCCAACTTTGAGCCTTGCCTCCCCACAATTGGCTTATGCTGCTGCCCCAGCTTTGTCCGCTTACGGCGGTAGCATCGGAGGTGCCACTGTCTACTCTGCCCCTTCCCTTGGATACTCTCTTGGTGTCCCAGCTTATGCCGCCTACGCTGCTCAAGCCCCAGTTGCTGAATACGGTGCCCCAGTCGCCGCCAAGGCTGGATACGCTTAAACTGGTGAACTGAAGGAGCGAGAATCTTCCTGGTGAAGTTGATATGATACCAAATGTCGACAAAATTCTTTGCTTCTCTATCTTGTTTTCGGTCTTTTGTTTGTATGTCAGCTGCTGTGAGTGTGAGTCTATGAGTTTTGATGGTGCATGTGTGATGGCGTGTATGTGTGTGTGTGTTTGTATGCTAACAGTCCATCGATCTAGTCCTGCTACGAAAGGGTTCCAATGCCAAAGGAATGATGGAAAAATACTGTTAACAGATTTGAATGTGAGCGACTGTTCCGTGTGTGGTTTTTATACTTTTGATACTGTTCTCATTGTTACTGCTTCTTGTATGAATCACCCCTGTATAATGTCCTGATTTCATCCGTTTTATTTCTCCAATAAAACAATGATCACCTCTCAAATAATTTGCTTTGAACGTACACGAATTTAAATAGCTAATTCTCTGCAACTCAAAGCATGAGCCGGGAGGCATTCGAAATTGGAAGACGTGAGACACTATCGAGTGAAAGCATTAGCATCACCGCTATCGCAGAATAAGTTCTTTAGGATGAAAATGCCATCTATTGTACGTATCTCCCATGGGAACAGTTTTGATTTCAGATTTCGGCAATTTCACTCATTTTTAGCACTAAAGCAAATTTGATGTTATTGGAGTGGCACACCTTACCTTTTGGTTTCAAAATATTTTACGCTACGCACTGCACCAGCTGGGTTTTTGATACTTGTCAAAAAGCATTCAACAATAACTCATGCACTACTCAATCATTGCGAACCCCAAAGCCCACCATATTGAACTCACTGTCAATAGACAAGCGTATAATGACGATGATTTGGTAAAATCCAAATTGTGATGGCACTAGCAAACTATGCTCGCGCGCCTTAATAAAATAAAGGTTCATTGAAAAAAAAAACTTATCGCACACAGATACCTTAGCAGCATTGCATTTTTTCATTATCTTTATACTCGATGACACTGAAGAATTTCTCAAGGATCTTCACGCTCCAGCAAAATAATCCATTTTAATCCACGCGTTTAACACTTGAGGGTACGACAACCATACAAAATTTTCACTTAAGAGGGTACGTGGTACTTGCTCCAATGAATCAATCACCTACTAAATACACCAACCCGACGTCGATGACTAAATATTTAATGCTGAGTTTTACTCGACCTTGTTAGTTTTGCAAAGAGGAATGACGGGGGTAAACAAAATGTCTGATTTTGGCATGACTACTAAATAATTCATTCCAAAGTGATTGACTTTTAAGAGACATGCATGAACAAGCCGATGATGCATGAATACGAGTTGCGTGAATCGACCGTTCAATCGGATGAAATAAGTTCATGAGAGAAGTTTTTTCGATGAACTCCGGTAACGAAGTTGTTCGTTTGGTATGACGTCTAGATAACTTACAGAAATAATTAGTTTGCTGCGGTTGTTATTATTTTCGCAAATTCCCTACCTTCCGTATGTATGCATATAATTATGCAATAACGAGGCATTTAATTACTAGCGTTAGAGCCATGCCATGACCATAATTCAAGAAGAAAACGCACCAATTGTCAAGTACCGCAGTGCCATCTGTGAGTTGTTACAGCTCACTCACCTCTCTCTCCATTTCACTTCAATAAATTGCCTGCCACATACCCACTGCTACATCTCGCAATGAAAATCACAAAGGTATCATTGAATTAATTGCAAGTGCCCTATCATAGTAGTCTCGAGGTTAATACTACCAGGGATAGTCATACTCGTTAAAAAACTCTTTGTTCATGCTCCATGTTAACGCCAAGTATCCCAAGAATGAGCTCAAGCACCTACATTGTCGCGTCAAAGTTACACAGAACTTGAACTTTTATTAGGCTTTTCTCCATGTGACATGCGACCTTTATTGTCCACCGCCTCATGTCCAATCAATGCTTCGTCATTATGAATAGTTCAGAAACATGACACAAATCAATAACGCTAATTCCCAACCAAATTTATAGCCTGGTTCAAGGAACTAAATTCCCGGGCCTAATACGCTCTTGCAATATACAAAAGGTACACATCATAAGTGAAGCAACTTAAAACGAAATGATATTGATCCTCTTCTATCCTTGTAACCAGCAGCCCAAGAGCAAGTAATCTCAACAACGCCAAAAAATTAGCCACCCACTCATTTTCTCACAACGCTAATTGAGCAGTCAACGCTCCATCTCATCTGATTTGTTTACTCACAGTGATTTGAAAAATAAACAAAAGGAAACCAAGGTCTCTATACCTTCTCTGTCTGTCGGCGAGAATGAAACATCTGGCAATTAAAAAACATCAGCCCTATATGAAAAGTCCACTGAAACCGACTGGGCTCATTGCATAACTCCAGTGAAGTCATTCATGCTTTCACCTATACCACCAAGACTTTCCTAATCTCCAAGTGCAAACATGTGCACTAAATAGCCGATTTTCACAAACCATGATGACATTCTTTATTAAGTACAAACCATTTCAGAAAAATGTGGACGATAAAAAAAATCCCAATTTATTTCTTCATTCAAAGAGCACCCACGCCCTCTGGGATACTGTTCGTACAACTAACTCACCATCTCTACCGTTGGTTCTGCGTAGTCTCCTTTCTGGTGGGCAGCAGACAGAAGGGAATGGCAGCATGCTATCTAATCCCACAGGAATTTAATTATCTGTTTGGACAAGAATTTTCAGATTTGGCATTTGAAAAATTTCGAATGGAAATTGTAGAAATTGTTTGAATATAGGGGAAGTCGACGAGACAACTCAAAGACGGCGCCTCATGCTCTTAGTAGTGGCCTCAGATTTTCTGCCCGTTCGACGACCACCGGAGCAGCAGCTTTGCCTTAAGTTTTAACATGTGAAGCAGATGCTCAAAGGCACTCTGGGCTGGCACTTACTGTGGCACACACAGAGTCATTATGGGAGTAAAAATGTAATGTCTCGCTGGCATTGTAACATATTTTCGCCTTGAACAGCTCCTGCGGCTCTCAGTCAGTCAGTCTATAGCCCCATATAGCCTAGGCCCAGGCACATGATGATACTGAATGAACATATACAAGATTATAGGCTGTAGCTGTAAGAGTGCAGTTTTGCACACACTCGTCCTCATCGCCAATCAAGTGAATTGCACCTTGATGGTTAGTTTTAGTTTGTAGGGATTTAGGACACATCTCCTTTCGCACTTAAAACAAATGTGATTCGGGGTTGGCCCGAGAGTGTGTGTGGTGAGTGGAAAGAGATCCCATACTAAACCGGGAAGGAAGTAAGTGTGTTGTATGAGCGCGTGTGGTATAGTAGCAAAAATTTTCAAACATTTAATAATATAACTCTCTCGTCTCGATGAGTCTTGGTTGGTGGTAGTGCGGTGACTGAAATTTTTACACTCTCAAGAGTCTGAGATAGCGAGACAAAAAAAACTGTGTGTAAAGTGATTTTGAAATATCCGAAACTTTGCAAGTCAGTTACAATATAAGTCCGTCCATCTACAAGAACACTGACTGAATCAACTTGTCATTATTATTGCTTTTTTTTGTGCATCGTATTAAATGTGCTGTGTGGTTGACACAAGAAATTAAAGGAGGAAGAACATATTTTAGTGAAAATCTTATGGGATTCATTACTTGCTCAGATCACTATCATCTACCAGTCCGGGGAACAAGTGGTTGATCAACTTATGGCTGTTCCATTCATCATATTGTCGACGGCAGTAATCGTTATTAGAGATTATATTATGAGCATGCGGTGAACATCAAATTACTCAGCTTTAATGCTATTTATGTTACCGAAAAATTGCCAGACCACACTGTTTTGTCACATGTGCAAACAAAGTGATTGTATCTAGGGCTTCAGTATCATTAGGAGTGAGCGCGTGTGTAGGACTATGTATTTGTCATTTTTATACGGATTGACGGAAGTAAACCAGTTTTAATAATCATATTGCAGGAGGATTCCTCTAATGTGTGTAGGATTCAGGGAAATAGTATAGTATGACAGATATGCCGAGATTTTTTCCTCCCCCAACGCTCAGGAGCTAGCTTTTTTAATTGAGTAATATAATTATTTTTAATCATCTTCCTGTCGTGATCCGTTGTACAACATAGAGGCCTATGAGAAGATATTTAGATTTTTTAAAATAGTTCTGAGCCAAGGGCAGTAATATCTATGTAGGAGTGCTCGAGTGTTGAGAGGGATTACTGCTATTCGGCTCCGACTAACGTGGATATTACTACAAATGGAGGTGTTGGATTAGTGAACCCTGAACCTGAAGGTCAAGCATTCATCGAGAAGTAAATCCATCAAGTGAAAGATCAAATTTGGACATCACATTAGTGGAAGATCGTGTCCAGCTGGGAGTCATTCCCTTCTCTATTCTCACAAGCAAGTGTGCATATTGCTACTGCAGGATCTTGTTCTTGACAACTTTTCTCATCATTTACATCTCCAGAGGTAATTGAAGCTATTTAATTTCACTATAGTGCTATTTAAACTTGCTGAGTGTGCGGCTTTAAGTTGTCCTCGGTGTAGGGATTTTCGGATACAACTTTATAGGGTGGAGGAGAAAAAAGGAGCAGGAAACACCTGCTGCGATTTTCTGCAAGGATATGTCTATATATACAATCATATAATTGTTGACTTATTACAGCTTTATGTTTTTGTCCTTGTCGTCTACAGAGAGAAAATTTTCAACATTAAAGAATGAGTCATGCACCCTAAGTGTGTTATGTCTCTTTTGTTCGACGACGTTTATTGCTAAAGCCCTGGGGATTGTTGTATGCTGCGAGCACCTTGGATAAGAAGGAGCTTTGTGTGTTTTTAGAGGAAAGAATATTCACTTTATTAGAATTTTGAGCAGACTGAGACTGAATACTGAAGTAGCGGAAGTTTTGTGTGACATCAGCAGTTTACTCTTGAGCTGAATCATTCATAGTTTTAGCAACTTTGAAAAGTTCTGCTGAATCGGACAGGTTGATTTTCAATTCCGATCATGCTAGCCGATATTAGGCGAAGGCAATGATTGCATCAAGGGCTTGTATAGTTCTAGACCTGAATTGTTATTAAGTCACCCTTTGTCGAATATTTAGGTCAAGGTTAGTGTACATAGCTTAAAGTGCCGCTTTTCATCTCAAACTCTTTATCTTTACAATGACATCTTCATGCTGCACTGGTTCTTTATTAAATATCTGATACTCGTATCGTGATGATGATCGTGTATAACTTGTGTGATGTCGCACTTGAGAGGCATTAAGTCAAAGTTTGGATTATTTACAGGGAGCATGCTGCTGCTGTGCCATCACGTATTTATCCGTGGATGAGTCCAGCAAGTTAACATGAAGGTAAGTTTATATATGTTGTTTGAATTCCTGCATAGACTGTTATAGTTGCTTCCATTTCTGTCAGTCCAATCTGTCCTTCCTATTGTAAATGTGTTAAAAATCAATTCACTTAATCTACGCGCTGGTGCTGGTTGGCTAGTTTGCAAGTTTACTTTGTCACGGTGTGCACCAGACCGCAGTGCAAAATTTAATCTAGTTTATCATCGTCGAGTTGGAAATGTATATATGCGTGGGCTGAAGAAGGAATCAGTAGTGTCAGTGTAATGTATTCGCGCTAAATGATAACAAGCTTTCAGATAAAGGCGATGAGCCGCTTGTGTTTAGTAGATGCAATGGTAAACACTCAGGACAAAACAGATTTATTATACTCTCGACCTCTGAAATTTCAAAGCCATAGTGACGTGGACAAATCAAATTAGTGGGAACACGATGTCCCCACTAATACTGTCCGCTATAGTACTAAAACTAAGGGAGAGAAAAACGTGTTTGTGTGTGTAGTCCACTAAACCGTATTTGAACTATAATATAGACTCAATTCGATGGGTTTGATTGAAGCTTGTGGTTTTTTTCGCTAATTTAACATAGTAGCGGAAGTTTTGGGCAGCCTTTTCACATATTTAATGTAAGAATGAAGCGCGTTAAAATGTTTTCTGGCGGTGTAACCGTGGAGGAAAGTGGCTTGGTTGAACGCTACTCTGCTATTTGTTAGTAAATGTGTTATCTGTGCGTCACACTACTGGTGAACGTGATGGGAGTTTGAACGTGGATGAAATATGGATGAGTGAGAGTGGTCTCTACTTTGTAAATATTGCAATCTAATCTGATGTATTGAGGTGGGAGAGATAGGGATGACAGTGAAAAAACTAATTTGTGAGGGCGTCTGTGAAGTTAGCCGTGGTGACATTTAACTCTGTTTCATTGCAGATGAATATTGAGGATGTCCTCAGGTCATTTAGATCAGTTTTCAACAACCTATGTATTTCCAGCACCGGATCCACTCTCAGAAGCAGGAGATACGACGACGCCACACTGCCAGAAAGCTGCAATTTCCTCCTCATCCTCCACAACAATGGACCCGAGTGCGACTGGGATTACAGGGTCCATGCCAGACTCAAGACTTCAGCAGTGCAGCAGTAGCAGTGTTGTTAAAAATGTTGTACCAAAAACCAAGCCACCCTTCGGAAAAACTTTGTCTTTAGGAGTGGGCACTGCTACCTTTGGAAGTGAAGCAGAACAGAAAGCTCATGGATCAAGTGCTCAACTCCGATCCTCCACATCAAATGTCTCAAAAATTCCCGCGGAGGGGGCAGGAGGGGGTGGAAGTGTGGTGCATTCCGGAGCTGGTTCTTCTGGAGTGTCTGCACCAATGAGTAGTTCAGTAAGCAGCGGTAATAATGCAGTCCTAGGTCAAGTGAAGTTACCGCCCAAATCTGCTCTCAGAGGTCATTCCCGCAGCGCTAGTCATGGGGGCGTCATTGTGCCGAGCCGTCCATTTGATGCAACGTCTGGTCAACCACTTCAATCTGCCCTCAAGAAAGGTCACATTCGGGCAGCATCTCATGGGCAAATCGTGGATGATCCGAACCAGAGTAATCTGAAGGCACACAGCAGAGCAGCATCCAAAACAGACTTCATCTTACCCCCTGGTCACTTAGAGCGGGATCGAACCGCTGCGGCTCCAGTTACTTGGGAGACACATTGGCGAGGACATTCCAGACAAGCCTCCAGATCTGAGTCAATATACACACTGCGACAGAGTAAAGTCACAATTAAGAGCAAACTCTGTTTCTGGCGGCGCGGAGTGAAAGAAGATCCGAAGACAAGAACAGTCGTGCCTAATCATTGTGTTCCTCCCGATACTCCCTCCGACCAGCACCCAAATGGACACTATCCAAATAATCATGTCCGGACCACAAAGTACACGACGATCTCATTTCTTCCAAAAAATCTATTTGAGCAGTTTCATCGTTTCGCCAACTTGTATTTTATTTCCATCGTTCTTCTCAATTGGATCCCAGCCATTAGCGCCTTCGGCAAGGAGATTGCAATGCTTCCAGTCATGTTTGTCCTCGGGGTGACAGCGCTCAAAGATCTGTTCGAGGACCGTCGAAGGAGTCTTAGTGATAGACGCATCAATAATTCTACATGTCGGATTTACAAAAGGTCAGTTCTTCAGCCTTCCCTTATCTAATCGCTCACGGTCAATGTGATTTACGTCATGACTACCGTGTCACTCGTCAGATTGCATAATTTATGTCCTCACCGTCAGCAGATGACTGGAACTGAACTAACCCGCTTCTCAGGCTGTCTCCTTTGTCAGCATAGGAGGGTATTAGCGAAGGACAAAGGAAAGAGCGGAATTAATTGCCAGTTTTTCTAACCACTACACCACGAAAGCCTTCACCTCGTATGCGTAGATTAGATTCATTCTGCTTGTTTTTCAAACGGATTCAGCTAGGGTTTATGTATCAGAAAATCCAGTGCTTCAGAAGGCTTTATATACGTTGTCATGTCAATATATCTCCCTCCGCACTCAAATCATTGTCAGGAGGTAAATCCACTTCATAGTCGGCATGAAGCTAGACAATGATATGACGGCTCCAAGGTCTAAAATATGTTTATTATACTCGTCACTTCCTATATGCTCAAATATTTTGCTAGAGATTCACACTGACTTTGGGTAGCTGATGACAAAAGCCTCTTGCTCATAGTTTAGTTTGCAAACAGAAACTTGGGAGGTACTTATGGTGGCCGTGCTATTAATGTTTGAAAGGATTTCGCCAGCGTATTGACAATGAATGCAATGTAGGTTTACAATGCCAATGAGTACTTTGGTTAAACTTCAACAGAATTTTTTTTCAGGAGGTGTTTCTTGGAACTTTGAAGAGTGCAAGTGTCTGTGTCTATCGACCGATAGACTACAGGAAGTTGAAGGCTCAAGGATGATATGTGTAGACAGTTGCGTGATGTCATGCAATGATTTTTAGGGTGTCACTCACGTCGTGTAGTCGTTAGTGTTTGATTTTAATTGTATTTCTGTGGAAGCTTAGAATTCATTATGCTGTAGAGGGGTTGTAGTAGACGTGATCGTCACGTTAGTTAGCAATTAATCCCGAGTTCTTGCTATTCCGAGTGACATGAACTCATTCAAATTCAAGGAGTTATGACCTGAAATAAATGAGTGTTGTTGAGTATGGTGGATTTGACTGCATGGAATACTCCTGCTATTACAGGGAACTGGGGAAATATGCACGAGTCAAGTGGAAAGAAATGCGTGTAGGAGATTTAGTTCACCTGAGCTGTGACGAAATGATCCCAGCTGACATTTTAGTATTGCGAACCAATGACCCCAATGGACTGTGTTACATTGAGACAAGCAATCTGGATGGCGAGAGCAATCTGAAGCAGCGTGAAGTCATAAGAGGTTTCGTCGAGCGAGTAAGTTCATGCACCTCGTATATACTTTATCTTGATACTCCAGGATTGTTATTTTTCTGGGCAAAGCTCTGCTATGTGGCTCTCAAAAATGAGACAGATCAATAGAGCTTTACAGTAGAAGAATGAAAGCACCAACAGTCCGGCATGCTCGGGTATGATGAAGGTTCAAAGGACAACTCTCTTTCATGGTTTCTTTTTTTTTCTACAGCAAGCTACATTCCAGCCGAATGAATTCAAAAGTACAATAGAAGTAGGCCCACCCACCACAAAAATCTACCATTTTATGGGAAGCATCACTCATCCAGATGGAGTTAAAGTGCCTGTAACCAAGGAAAATCTCCTCCTACGGGATTGTATATTGAAAAATACGGATTTTGTGGAAGGGATTGTTGTTTATGCAGGCAAGTGTCAAATTCATTGCCATGTCAATAAACTGTGACGACGAGGTGTTTAAGTATATTGCCTTTGTGATTACAGGCCGTGAGACGAAAGCTATGCTGAACAATGGCGGGCCTCGCCACAAGCGCACTGGACTAGAGAGAATTATGAACACTGAAGTGGTCTGGTGTGTGGTGATTTTAGCCGTACTATGTTTGGTTGGTGCCACTGGCAATGTCTTCTGGCTGAATTCTTTTGATAAGGAAGTTCTTTTCCTTCCCGATTTAATCAAGAAGAGTGAGGATGGCCCCTCGGCAACTTTTTTCGATGCTTGTCTAAGTTTCCTCACATTCATCATCATTTTACAAGTATGCTTCCCTTACTTAATTAAAACATATGCATTTTTGTTGTTGTTACTGAACCGCGTGTGTGGATTTCCTATGGCAGGTCATGATCCCTCTGTCACTTTATGTAACGATTGAGTTGACCAAGTTAATGCAAATATACCACATCCAAAATGACATTGAATTGTACGATCCGGAGACGCAAAAGCGGATTGAATGTCGTGCCATGAATATTCCAGAAGACTTGGGACAGGTGTGTTTGAATATTTTACGGATTTTCCATTTAAGAGGGCCGTGTCGGGAAGAGACGTGTGACAGAGAGCCCTTGAAAGGAACATTATTTATTTAGTATGTGTTTTTCCGTGTATGTGTAGATCCAGTACATATTTTCGGATAAAACTGGAACGCTCACGGAAAACAAGATGTTGTTCAGAAGGTGCACTATTGATGGGGTGGATTACAACCATCCGTCCTTTACAGCAAGCGATCTGGTAATTTAGACGGCTTGAGTACTATTTGTGACTGTGATGATGATTTATTTAGGAGGGGGCTTGACTGATGTATGGCGTGTGTTTTTTTGTGTTTATAGGCCACTGCAGGGCAGTCCGTCTCGCCACCGATCAAGACTAATTTATCTTTAAACGAGCTTTTACTCCGACAAAATGTTCAGCTCTCCGCTGATTCCGGCAACGTTAGAGTTACTCTGACACCACAAGCCCAACGGATTCATGATTTTTTTATGATCTTAGCTGTTTGTAATACCGTCGTAGTCGCAAAGTACCCACATCATGATAAGGTAACTGCGCAAAATAACCGCTATTGTACGTACATGATGCTAATCCAATTTGTTCTATACAGATGAACGCCAGTGGCCTAATTGTTGAGTCAAGTGGACAGCAGCAGTACAACAGGCTCCCACCGATACGGGAAACTACGGACTCTGCGGCCCACCCGCTACCCACATATCCCCCACCAGATCAGTGTAGTTTGTTAATAGAATATCAACCGGAAGAAGAGGAATTGAAGGGGAACATTACGGGAGGGAAAAATCTGCCGACGCAATCGCAACAATCTGGCAATAATTCTCAGCAGCGAAGGCCAAGGCTCTTAGATATGCTTCCAACAAGACCCCTGTCACCGATTTCATCCTCTAATGAAACAACGCCCACTGAGTCACCAGCTCAGCGCCCTAGATTCCTTCAGATACCTCAATTGCCTCTATTGTCAAGATTCAGTAAGACTTTTAGTTTGAATCAGCCAGTAGTCTCACCAACTCCATCACCCTCCGAGTTCAAGCCTATTTTTGAAGCGGAGAGTCCTGATGAGTTGGCCCTAGTTGAAGCTGCATATTCTTATAATTGCAAACTACTCAAACGGACTCCACAGAACGTCCGGGTGGCCATGCCAGGTAAGCCTTTCATATACGTATCGAGTCTTGTAAGTATGAGCGATGTATGTGACTTAATTGAATGAAATACAGGCGATGGACTAATAGAATACGAAGTTCTTCACACTTTTCCATTTGACTCTGTGAGGAAGCGCATGTCCATAGTCTTGAAGCATCCCCACACAAAAAATATAATTTTGTATTGCAAAGGAGCGGATTCTGCCATTCTTCCTCGATTGAAGCACACTCGTAAGTCGGTCTTTTAGTATATTGCGTGAGTCTATGGAGAATGTTTACTGTATACTTGTCTTTGTTACATTATAGGAATTCAAGAAGAGATGGATTTGATTAATCAAACCCAAGTGCACATAAATAACTACGCACGGGAGGGATTGAGAATTCTTGTGATGGCCAAGCGAGTTTTGTCTGAATCGGAGTATTTAAGCTGGCTGAATACGTTCGAGCAAGCTGAGCTTGACTTGAATAATCGGGATAATCTACTGTTTGAATCTTACAATCAAATGGAGAATAGCCTTGAATTAGTAGGAGCTACAGGTATCGAAGATCGTCTTCAGGATGGAGTTCCAGAATCCATAGAGAGCTTACGGAAGGCTGGAATAGTTGTCTGGGTGCTTACTGGTGATAAACAAGAGACTGCAATCAATATAGCATTCTCCTGCAAGCTTTTTGCACCTACCATGGATGTAATAAAGCTCAATGCTAGGAGTAAAGATTCAGCCGATCGCACAATTTCCTTCTACTTGGAACAAGCGGAAAAAATTCAGAGCTTTGGACTTAGAGATGGAGTAGAACCGAATCAGTTCAACAGCGTCTTTCAAGCCATGGGTGATTCTCGTGGTAGAAGTAGCGTGTTGGAGAATCCTCCCTTGAGGAGTAAAGAGCGGGCGTTGGTTGTTGATGGCCGGACTTTGACGTAATTAGTTTTCCATGTTATTGAAACCAGGAGAAAGTCATGAGAATTTTCTTGTTAAACACAGTTCTCCTCTACAGGTACGTCCTGGATCAGCGGGCAAACCTCCTATCGAAATTCTTGAAGTTGACTAGACATTGCTCTGCTGTCCTTTGCTGCCGGGCCACTCCACTGCAAAAGGCTTATATCGTACAGAGTGTTAAGGATCAGTTGGGAATGCGAACATTAGCAATAGGTAAGTCTGTTGCACGCGTATTGCTGTCAGCAATCGCCCTTAAGAATTTCCCCTCTAATGTGTACCATGACTTTTTAGGTGATGGAGCGAATGATGTTTCCATGATTCAACGAGCAGATATCGGTATTGGTATCTCGGGTAGAGAAGGAATGCAAGCCGTGATGGCCTCAGATTTTGCCATATCGAAATTCAGATATCTTGAAAGACTGTTGTTGGTGCATGGGCATTGGTGCTACGATCGACTTGCTCGGATGATTCTGTACTTCTTTTACAAAAATGCTGTGAGTACTACACTTGAATGACTGAGTTATGAAATAGTTGGGAATTCTTTGTAAATGTGTGGATATCTTTTTTGAACTCATAGGCCTTCGTATTTGTGATTTTTTGGTATCAACTACTGAATGGTTGGTCAGGGTCTGTGATGATTGACCAGATGTATCTCATGGTATACAATTTATTTTTTACGGCACTCCCTCCTATGGCCATTGGTGAGTATTTAATTATCCAGTTTACCATCACCAAATGTCTTTAAGCATGAGGCTTGAAGTTGAAGGTATTTGTTTTTTCTGTAGGTATCTACGATCAAGACGCATCTGCAGATTTGTTACTTTCTACTCCGCGCTTGTATCGCCAAGGGAGATTACAAAAAGTCCATCAAGCACACTCTTTTTGGCTCAATATGCTTGATGCATTGTATCAGAGCATTGTCATATTCTTCATTGCTTACGGGGTAAGTTAGCGCACTGAGTGACTCGGTCTGTCTCACAGATCTTTCGTTTCACATATCTGACTATGATAATTCGTTGGTTTGCAGGCTTACAACGGGTCTGATGAAGGGATATTTGAGTTTGGAACTACTATCGTCGTAGCGTGCATGTTGACAGCGTTAGTTCACATGGCAATTGAAGCAAAGTCATGGGTAAGTAAGACAGTTAGTAGCTTTTCCCGCTCTATTGAAATTATTGATCCATTTATTCTTTCATGTTGTCTGCAGACAATAATTCACGTATTTTCAATATTGGCCTCCATCACTGCGTTCTACGGTTTTGCATTCTTCTACAACACATTTTGTATCTCATGTCTGGGATTCGAAAATCCATTTGGAGTATTACAAGAGTTGATCGCATCACCAACCCATTGGCTAACGATCATTGTGACCATAGTTCTGGCAGTTTTACCACGGTAAGAGTAGCTTTAATTGAATGACTTGTAGCTGCAAATGCATAAAGCTACCTTATCTTTTTTGTAGCTTAACCATCCGCTGTTTGGAAACTTCATTGGTTCCTTCTGATGTTACCCGCACATTATTGATGAAGAAGTCTAAGACTAGCAGTAATGATGAAATGTTTGTAACCTGGTCAAGATCAACCTCCAAGTCTTCTGTTATCAAGTGAGTTAAGAAAAGAAATAAAATAAATTTTTTTCAATAACTCCCGTCCTAACTTGACTCTGTTTGTTTACAGGGAGGGTAGATTCTCATGCTTCCGCAACTTAGCACGAGGACGTAGAGCAGGTACGGACACAACAACAACACCAAATGCTACGGTGACAAGAGTTTCAACGGTCGCAACATAATCTGAACGAGTTATTCCCCTAAGCCAGCATGACGAAGACGTTGTTTGCCTGAGCATGTGTTATTATGTAGTTGATGATCAGCTGGCAGTAGTGTTTGCTGTAATCAGTGGCTGGCTACAATGCAAACCACCGGTGAAGTGCTACTGCTGTAGCAAATAATCTCCCGTCGTCGTCCCGATTTCGTTACTCGTTAAGGAGAACGTCATTTGAAATTCTTGAGATGAGCAGAACTCTTATAATTAACTATGGTATAATTACGCTTGAAATGTCCTGTTGTTCATATGAGTAGCGTCAGACGGACGAATTTTGGACAGACTCCTCCCTGCTATTTTGGATGTAAATAATGTTACTAATGATAAGTTTGGTCAAGTAATGAATGGCACAATGTGCTAGTGCAGCGATCTTGACGTACGTACGTTGTCGTTTTTTCATGTTGTAGTACAATCTGTAATATTTTTGTGAACGAAGGTGTTTTAAATTTTATATAATCTTTATCGAATATCAAATTCGGTATCTTACTCGACTGATAATCACAAACAAATTAGTGATTTTGAAGACAACAGTTTTTTAAATGTGGCAATCAAGTCACGGCCATATGTTAATGCTAAACGTGAACATGTGCGAGACTCTTCCATCACATGTTGCATTGTAGTGCAACGGATATCTTGTAGCGAAAGGACACGTCATCAATCCTATCTTATTATTCAACTCTCAAAGTTAATTATTGATACAAAATAATAATGAACCTAGTTGACTGACATCTACTATACTTTACAGTCAAGTGACCTATCCTACGCTAATCCATGAGCCTTAACTTTATTAAGTTCAACCATTTCTGTCATCTTTTGTTTTACTTTGGAGTAACAATTTTGTGTATGTACTGAAAAAATATAACTTTTAGTTAGTAGTCAGTTTTTGAGAATCATCATCATCAGTTGACAGTTTAACTCCACATGCATCTACAGCATTTCCGAGAGCATTAAAGTTATCCGGACACTCATCATCTTTGGAAATGTCATATAGGTTTATTACTGACAGCATAAAAGAATGGATTTAGGAAAACATTTTGATACTTACACCCTTAGTGTGACAACGTAACGCTATACAAGCTTTACGGTCTTCATGGTTTCTAATTGTCGTTGCTCCCATTCTGTAGTCTCTCTTGCAGTAACTAATAATAATTCGACATTTCTATATGCTATAATAACATCACAGAGACGTAGACTTCAAATTTCAGCTCATTTTTACGAGAAAGTAAAACTCGCCCACGGAACGGAGACAAGAGACCGTTTATTACATATTTTCATCTTTAAAGAAAGGAAATATACAAAGTTCAGTAGTAGTAGTTCGTACTTGACCAAAGATTTTGAGCCATGAAGCACAAAGGAAATATTTCACTCGCCCACACACTTGATCGAAAATAGCTAACCTCAATATGCAAAATCTAACGAATCCTTCCGCCTCTCCATCATGTCAACCTTAAAAGTAGTAGAAAATTTAGTGTTTTATCATCACCATCATCATCATTCAATTTCTCAGGCAATCCGCTTGTAAATAAATAGCTTCTAGGTTAAGAACATGAGAAATTGAAGCCGTGTGTTACAGAAAATTTGAAACGTGTGTATGATTCATCTTAACGGCGATCCCGGTGCCTGTCTCTGTCCCGATCCCTATCTCGATGATCCCTTCTATCCCGATGTGATGATGACCGATGACCACGTGGAGAGCGAGATCGACTTCGTCGATGGTCCTTACTGCTTTTCCGGTGGCCAGGTGGTGAGTCAGCATCTTGCCGACGTCTGTCCTTCCTTCGTTCTCGGGATCTAGACCGTGATCGCGATCCATGATGTCTATGCGACATCTTTTTCGAGTCCGACACTGATGATGCACCACGGGAATGGCCGTGATCTTCACGGGGCCGCTCCGGGTTTGTATGCTTCTGAGGAACTGGGGGCGGTGGTACTTCAGGTTCCACGGGTGGTTTCCTTGGTGTGGCATCAGTTGAAGTCGAATGCTTTAGAGCGGCTAATTTCTTATCTATTCCAATCTACAGTAAAACAAAATTAAACCATCCATCAATTCTGAACTTTAAATCTCAATTGTGTTCATGGATATCAGGTCTTTGTCCGGAATGAAACGTAGTAGTACCTGAATTGGGACAGGAATTCGGGGAAATAAGGAGCTGAACCAATCCAATTTGGTCAGAAACAGCCGCACCATCTCCCCAACTGTCATTACTTGCCCACCACCAGCTCTCACATCAATTTCCTGTGACAAATCCAAAAAGAAACATTGAGTGAGATCAACAGCATAGCTCGTACTTGTCTTCTATTTGAGTAGCCGGAAGACAGAAGAAAATGACCACTCTTACCCCCTTCTCTTACCTCAGGATCATCAATATACGGTTCAAACCATTCCCATAAATCCGCTGGTGGTTGTGTGAACCTACATTTCCAAAATTGTATTAAAATTTAAGAGTATAAAATAATTCCTTCTCACTCATTCTCTAGTGAATCGTGTTGTCGTCAATTTACCTTACATACATCAATCCTAGGGCTCGAATATAACCTGAATCTCCATGGTTAATTAAACCCATGACTTGCTTTCTTGTTAGACGCATTGTAAATAGTTTGTACAGTAGACAAAATGCTGTAGAAATGATCCCGCCAGCACCCACACCTCTCACTCCTCCACACATTCCAGTTTGCCCTGAAGTTCTTCGGCTTCCCTTCTCCCAAGGTTCCAGATGTTTCACCTGCAAAGTTATCCATTAATGACGCCCTCCAAAAATTCTTGAAAATCCTCCTCAGTAACACTCACCTTGTAATAAATCTCATCGACTACCTCATGGTACGTCTTAAGTTCATTTAAAGGTCCTTTAAAATATGGAGATGTCTGAATATTTGTCAGAATCAATGTATTTAGGTTCATAGTTACTGGACTACCCCACACGGGAAGAGTGTTGGGCTTCCGTTTAGTCTCGTCACCACTAGAAACCAAACATATTTAAACTCCTAATACATCCATCTACCCTCCATAATACATTTACAAATTGCAAAGAACTCACAGCATGCTCTGTTGATAATCCATTGTGGTTGTAAATCTGTTGCAATAAAATCAACGGAAAAGAAAATGTAGGACAACTGAACGGAAATATGAGGGAAGAATTAATTAATTTTTAGTCTCCAACAACTGCTGCGGACCCGTCTTTCCCAATGAACAAACTCAATCCACCACCACCACCTACAAATAATAAATGTAAATATTATTATGATTAGTTTCATTCCTGCTAGCAATCACAATCCTATTGATTGATTGGATCCATAAAAAAATCCTATTCAACTTTCAAGGAACGATACCTTCAAGAGACTCTAAATTTGATTCACGCAAGAGCTGATCTATTAGATTTTCAGGGTCCACTCGAGTAGAATCAACCCTTGAGGGTCCCACTTTTTCCCGGTCCAATATTACAGCAGAGGATAAGGCTGAATTTCGTCCTGAATTACGCTCCAAACTTCCGTCCGATGGTATCTCCCTGAAACATGTCGAAAGGCACAGTTATAGAAAACGCTCCTTCATCTCCTCATCAACTATTCTTCAAAACTAAACCCTGTCTGTATGTGCTATACACTGATTTCGGGATTTATCAAATTTAATAATAGTTGTAGTACTAGATTTAGATTACACAATTTATTTTGCAGCAACAAAACAATTTCATTCGCAGGTACTCAACAACTCAATTCGCAGCTAGACTGAAAGATTTCCTAGACCTTTGAATTAATTTGATAATTTTAACTACAAAGTACCTTGATGGTGTCAATGAACGCTCAATTACGCCAACTCTAAATCCTAGTTAAGTTTCCAGTTTGACCTTCCCAATATGCCAGAAAAAAACAGAAAATTACAGAGACCAGTCGTCAGAAACGTCCTGGAATTTGTAATCCACGCACTTTCACAAAACCGCCTTAGAAGCTGTTCCAATCGGACTCCGCTTCAAGCACTTTCAGCCGCTAGGTGTCACAATAATGAGCACAGCAACAATTCTAACACAACTGCACTCACATCGACCAGGATGTTTTTTAAACCTATTATTCTGATTTCGAAATGTAAATTATATTAGAACAGCACATCAGCCTAATTTCAGAGCTTTTCTATCATTGCCACTTAATAAAGAAAATAAAGATACCCAGACGTACAGATGAACGTAGGCAATCAACTGTAATGGACTTATTTCCCTAATTGGAATTGATCCTGTCTTTCTTAACTTGATTTCTTCCACATATAGAGTTTCAGGTAGTTATATATACAATAACTACCTGGTACCCTTGAGTATGAGATGTATAGCAGCACCACAAACAGTACGAGTAAGTAATTAATTTGGTTACCTAACAACACCGGAATCTGAGGACGAACTCTGACGGCTGTGCTTTTCTTGATTCAATTCTTTCTCCACGGGAGGTTCAGGATCTCTCTTTTCTGTTCCAGTGTGAGGCTCAGAATACGCAGGGGTCAAAGGGGATGGCCTGGATAATGTCAATTATCTTCTATCACAGTCTTTTCTTATGAACATAACATCCGTAGTCACGGAGCTTGGCTGTAATTACTTACACTTTAAAACAAAAGTCTCCCTCCTTCACTCTCATACAAATAGTGACACGAAGTAAAGCGTTGTTAGCTCTTGCTGAAGATGTATATTCTTCTAGAAGATATGGCCGACTTATACGCGTCCCTCCAGCGTACTCAGCTAAATTTATATCAGCGAAGCCCAATTTCTGAAAACTTTTCCCTCCTTGTGCTTCCTAAAAAAGGGTCAAATAACTTTGATTCCTGGAAAAAATATGGAGCATGTCAGCCTTACCCTCCGAACTGATATTCTACAGGTGCATGGGTCAAGAATTCCAGTAGACAAGGTGGCAGTCAACTTGCATTCAAACTCGAAGTCGCTGTTCCAGCACACTCGGTGATCAACGATTTCTTCCCTGTGAATAAAAATAAAAGGACATTCTGATGAGATGAATGAATTCAAAAATTCTACTTGGCATAAAGTATAATGGACCGATGATTCAGATACATAGTGATGTAAACTGACGCAGCAATAAAACATTACATTCATTACTTATGACCCGCATCAACTGGAAGAACTTAATCACGGTCATCGAAAATTCTTCTTGCAATTGATCATCCAGCAGCCTATATTCTCACATCAGCTCTTAATCCTTTCCCAAAATCTTTACATGGCTCAACCAAACAAAAAGGCTGAGTTCTCTACCACTACAAAATCCACATTAATAAGATTGCCAAACAAACCGAAGTTGAGCACAGCTTTCACAGAACAGTTTCATCAACTATACAAAATCAAAATCCACATTCTTGTCCTCGAACTCGCCACATTGACTTCATTTCTTTAGCCACATAACAAGTCCTATCCCGTCCAGATTGACAATACAATAATACAGTTAATCGTATTAAACATCGCTTCCTCCAAACTACAATTCATCCCACCTCTGACAAATCTACTTATCTTCTCTTCTCATTCTAACATGTCACTGAAAAAAACGTGTGAAAATAAGAAATGAAGAATTTTACCTGTCTGAAAACTTGCAAAAACTGCCACCTTGAAGCAGTCTAAGTTTAGCGAATATCACACCCGACACGAAAGGCACGGATTGCAATTCTTCCAAGTGTAATTTGACGAAAAATTTGATGTGTTTTTTAGACGATTTCCAGACGCCTAAACTCATTCTACTCACCGCCTCATTCAAATTCGTCGCGGACCCACAGTCCGAAGTATAATGAAAACAAGTAAGTTTTTTTTCACACTCTCACACTCACCTCACCAGTCAAAGTTCCACGTACTAAAAAAATCTCTCGGACGACCAACGACCATATACTCCTTCCAGACTTTCTTTCCCGACGTCCCCGTCGATCAAATCAATTCAGAGCGCACTAAACTTTCTCTCTCACCCGCCAAGCAGCGGCCAAAATAACAACTTCCAGTCCACGACTCACCATATATAACGTTTACTTTCCCAAATTAAAACAAAGGCCTCCTCATCAGTAATCTTCTTATTAATATATACAGTGATGATCAATTAAATAAAACTACAAGTCTTCTTTCACAGCTTCTGCAAATAAAGACAGCAACTCCATATGCAAACTCTTGGAGTCAACTACTGCGACAAGGACCAAAGTGCACGCGCAATTCACTCAAACTTTTGCATAGTAGTCTCCAGGGTTATTTATAAACAGCAGATGCTGGAGCTATCATCATAATCATCACTGATATAGGTGAACGGAGCATGGAAAATGCTACCTTGCTCATTTTTCTTCTTTGTATATAAATTTGACCGTGATATAATGGAGGATGTAATTACTATATCATAATCTCGCAAACACAGGAAAGGAAGGCTCAAATGCCACAACGTTAACCATGATGGCTGGCAATTGATAAGTTTTGCTCAAAGTCAGGAATCAGGATGTTCATCGCCTTAGTTTCCTACAAGGAACTAAACAGCTCGCTGCTAAAATTAATAATTCAATTATTTGCCAACTGAGCCTATAATGCCGAGGCACCGCAGCAAGCGAAAGTCAATGAGCTCGCAGGAGGAACAACAAGAAGAAGAAGCAACAGGCAAAGGATAATGATTTTCTTAGGGATTCCCAACAACATGTATAATGATTTCATCAGTCCGCTTCGAGTGACTAACTCATGTGTCATTAAATTATATTCCAACTGCATTTCCGAACTGCATATTTCACGGTTGAACACTAATAAGTTAAGCGAACTTATCTAATAAGCTATTCTCAACTTACATATGTTGTTCTCATGTGCTCAACATTTAATCATGTTACTCAGCTCAATTATAGATATGTACACATATATTTATATATTCTTTTAGAACGTCTTCATACATTCTAAAGTACTTGATTCTAAAGTAACTTGGATAGTTACATTATTACTGGACTGGCTACTTTCTCAATTTTCTATACTATACTACAATATCATACTGATACCTCACTCACTATATACTCCTTGACTCTTTCATTGAGGAGATTTTAGTAGTGTTCTCACATTCCATTCACCCACATGCTCCATCGGGTATTTTTTTTTATATTATAGTAGTAGCGACACAAACACACATAATACAAATTTGGTCCATTCAGACGTACTGCTGACTGCTGCTATGGCTTTGCTTGCCTCATAGTAACCAGAAGAGAACTTGCTCCTTCGCTCATACTGTGGATTTAGGTATCGTCACGCACTCATATAAGACATCAATAAGGCCTAGTAACCCGTAGGAGATCCACCTATAGTAAAATAATTATTATTATTAATAACAACATTATGCTTTTAAAAGTTTAAGAATCTTGAGAAGGCATAAAGAGATTATATTAAGAGCGAAGACTTTAAAATATATTCTTCCAACTTTGCTGTGATCTGTGATGCACTCTGTCATTACTATATCCTTCCGGAATTCCTGTGTGATCGAAGTGACTGAACACAATAATACGAAAGATTTGTATTAGTGCCTTTGAAAGCCATTTTTTTAACTAATAATTTGTGACAAAACTGAAAGGGGTACAAAAAATTGCAAGAAAGAAGAGGAAGAAGAAGAAGGTTTCTATGAAATTGTGTTCGCCTTGAAGCGAGCCTTAAATAATAATTCTGTGATGATGATAATAATAACACAACAAGGCTTTTGATGAGATAAATAATGTTGAGATTATTGCTTCTACTCGGATGTACCTCTGTTCTAGTGATATCTTCAAATGATTTGTGATGAAGGTGAGATAATTGGCTTCTGTTTGCCATCATCAGCATTATTGTGAAAATGTATATATTTGTGTATGATTATTTGGGGATTGTAATTCAACTGTGAGGGACTTGATTGTGTGACAGTGTGAGAGTTAACGACAGGATCGTTGATTCTTTGAATTTCGTAGTTTTAAATGTGGATGTGATGGAAGTAGTTAATGTGAGTGTGTGTGAGACATTTTTACGCTGATGATCGTTATCATGATGATGACTAAGCTGTTTCTCGATGAATCCTCGGGGGAAGCTTCATCTTGACTATTATGCATAAGATTGTAAAGGCAATTTTGAAAAATTTTCTTTCTGTATTTTTTTTTGTAGCTGTGACAGCAAGTCTTTTAGGAGGTCATGTCGTCATCCAATGCCAACACTCCTGTTGCCGAAGAAGACGCATGGTATCATGGGAAAATCAACAAGGATGAAGCTGCTGCTGCTTTGCAAAAAGATGGTAATAATAAATTTTAAATATTCACCTGATGTGTGATATCTTTTGGCTGAATAGTTACAAATCGTCTTGTTCTTCGTTGCAGGAAAGGAAGGGACATTCTTAGTGAGGGACAGTACATCCCGAACCGGCGATTATGCTTTATCTGTGATTTACAAAGGTGAAGTCCACCACTTTCAGATTTGGCGTCACGGAGAAGATGCCTTCTTTTCTATCGGTAAATATGATTCATTTACAGTGATGACTGATGATTCATTCAGCCAATCATATTATCCTTTGAGCACATTCATCATAATGATGTGTTATTTCTGGACTCCGATTTAGCTGAAGAAAACAATGTTATACATGGACTGGATGAGCTCATCAAATTTTATCAGTCCCCTGCTGCAGAGCACATTCTTCTTGGAAGACCCTTGGTGAACTCTGTTGCACCGTCAGAATGTAGGCGACATGGAAGGACTAACCTTCTTCATAGAGCTACAAAGGAAGGTCGGCTTTCCAACTTGTTTAAACTTGAACTTCTGTGCGACGTCGTCTTGCTGTTTCAAGCAATGAAATCGTTCAGTATGACATAATAGATTTGATAACAGGCGAGATTCAAGTTGTTCGAGAGATGGTTCTCTGTGGATATCGAAGCATTGATGCAAAAAATGAGGATGGACAGACTGCTGCACACTTAGCTTCCATTCGTGGTCACAATGACGTTCTGAAAATTTTGATAGAAGCTGAGGCAAATGTCAATGCAAAAGATTCGGCTGGTCAAACCCCACTACTGGTACGTGCAAAAATTTCTTGCAGTGTGATGCTATGGGATTCACTATGAGTCATAACTCACTCAGAGTATGGTCTTTCTTACTAGTTTGTTTGTTTTTACAGTACGCTTGTATTCACAATCATCCGGATGTTGTACGAACTTTGCTTGAGTGTGGATATGCTAATCCGCAAGTACGGCGACAAAAAGATGGTAATCATAGTTGGATCTGATGAGTGATGGTGATGCACCACCTGCACGAATGAAATTAATCTGTTGAATAATTTTTAGGCTGGGTTGCACATCACGAAGCAGCATTTCGTGGGCATACTGAATGCATCAAAATTCTTCTTGAATTTAAAGCACCACTGCGTCCAAGAACAGCGGCTGAAGAACTGCCAGTGGACCTTGCTGAACAAAACGGTCACATTGAAACCGCTAGCTTCTTGCGTAAGTTAACTTGGAATAGAATCTTTTTGTGGTTGTGGTTGTAGTGATTTTTATATTGTTAATACTCAGGATTTTATCGACCCGACGCACCTGGGTCAAACCGAGATGACTGGTATCATAGTGTGCTTGACCGAATTGATGCAATTGAGCTTTTACAAAAGTGTAGACAAGCGCACGATAAATATGACCTGAACAAATGCTATTACCTCGTCCGACGCTCAAGTCGATCTGCACAAAATACACGAACCTACGTACTTACCCTACTCTTTCAAACACGATCGGCCCATTATGAGATCAAGAAAAAGGTACGTTCCATGCAAAATAATACTGGTTGCAAGTGGTACTACAACAGTGCTTTCAAGTGATACACAATGATCTTTACATCCAGTTGATATTTTATAGAATGATTACTACTTCATTGATAATGGTCCATACCTCGATTCATTAGAGGAAGTGATTGATCACTACGCCCGCTGGCCCGATGGGCTACAGTCAAGACTAGAAATAGCCGCTTGTCCAACTCTTAGCTACGGAAGCCATCAACACAGGAGAGTATCTTCACCTGCAGACTCAACACTGAGACCACCTCCTCTCCCGAAGCGTCTTCCACTTCCATCTCCTAATGGAGTCCGCCACAACTCTGTATCAACACAAGACCTCTCATCCCCTCGTATTAGTCCTGTGCCAATAAATAATATCAGTATCACAGAGTCTCTTATTATTGAAGATGACTTGCAAAATTACCCTAGAGGTAAGAGAAGAAGAAATGGAATTGCATTGGAAACAGATATTACTTATATGATATTTTAGATAATATACCTCCGGAGAGTATATCAGTGGTGCAACTAATTGGAGGCGGAGAATATGGTGATGTGTACGAAGGAACTTTCAAAAATAATGATGGAAAAGTCGTACGGGTTGCCATAAAAACTCTCAAAGATGAAATGAATGAGACATCCAAAGGCGAGCTTCTACGAGAAGGACAAGTTATGATGAGCTTGGAGCATGAAAATATAGTCAAACTTATCGGAATCTCCTGGTTCCCGGATATACGTATGGTATGTGTACTGAGCGATAGAGTTTTATTTTATATTGTCTTAGTATCTGTATAATCAGTTAATACCGACCACATCTACCTACAGATACAAGAACTGATGGAGCTGGGGTCTTTACAGACGCACATAAAAGCAAACTCAAAAGACATTAGTCCACTAGTAGAAATGCCTCGATGGGCAAACCAAATTGCAAAAGGTGAGTCAATTGATCTCATTAGTTATTAGCGCCGATGTACGTGGATCATAGCTGAAAATTCTCTCATTGACAGGTATGGTCTATCTGGAACAACAAGGTGTGGTGCACAGAGATCTTGCCCTCAGGAATATTCTTCTGTCCAAGGCCAAAGATGCTAAAATTAGCGATTTTGGTTTGTCTCGAGTGCTAAGCCCGGAAAAGGACTATTATGCCGCCTCACATGGAGGAAGATGGCCTATCAAATGGTGAATTCTAGCGAAATGAAATATTCACAGTGCAAAAAAAATCTACGTTGTGAATGTTAGTTGTAATCTTTGCCTAATGCTGAAGGTATGCTCCAGAGTGCTGCTATCACGGGACTTTCACACATAAAAGCGATGTATGGTCCTACGGAATAACACTTTGGGAAATGTATTCATTTGGGGAAGTACCTTACGGCGCGGAGCTACCTGGAAGTCAGGTTAGCTTTCACCATTAGGTCAACTTTAATATTTTCTTCCAGAGTTTAATTTGTCAACTCACTTATGCGTAGGTGATAGAACTGGTGGAAAGCGGGTACAGACTGGAGAAGCCTGTTGACTGTTCTGATGATGTCTATGACATGATTCGTAAATGTTGGGAGGAAAATCCAGACAATCGGCCTACTTTCAAGGAGCTGAACGAATTTTTTAACAAGCGGGTGATCCTAGAAACCGCATGCTGAGAAATGAGCATGACAAGAAATTTGCCATGGCTCAAGTTACATACTAGCAGTACAATGCATTCCTGTATCTAAAGTATTTTACGTCTTTGAAACTTCTTCCTGTAAAGAGTATTTTAATATTGTTGTGAGTTTTTATAAAAAGCTCAACTATGACATCGTGCTTCAGCACATGAAATGCTTTGCTCTAAAGATGAGAACAACTATTCTAGTTATTGAAACCGAAACGATTCTTCTGCGTACCGTGTTCCATGGTGGTGAAAACTTGATAATGTACGTGGAAATTCGTCTGTAGCCTTCTTTGTACATGGGAACCTGAATAATTGTGTACATGAATGCCATGAGTTAGAAGGAATTTAATGGGTACTATACCTTGTAATGTGCTACACCTGCCTTACTGACTGTTCGTTATTGGGGTACACTGTTGCCAAAGTTACGTACTTCCAATTTTACTATACTGTTGTATGAAAGCGTTTTCAATCAAGTATGTTGTGAAGTCAAATGTTTGCTGAGCTGTGACATATATTATGTGTGTTTGATCAAAATAGGAAATTAAAGTTGATTGTTAGTTCTATAGCCTTTTAATTGTTTGTATGCTCCGTAATAATTATAATGTGCCTGAAATGAAAATGCCAAGCCAAGTGATGATGAAGATTATGATAATCTTTGTGATCGAGAATAAAGTATGTATTGCCTATAGCCTTTCCCGTTAGAAACTAACAGGCCTTGACTTACATTATTGATGTCGTCGTCATAATCACATTCGTTCGAGTCCCGGCGCAATTTTCAGCTACAGCACCCTTCACTCTTCATCATCATTCATGGTGGTATGAGGTTTGGTCAAATTGATGTTTTGACAAAAAACATGACATCTGAGCCACAGAGGCAACGGAATTTTATGTTGGTCGGGTGGAAATCGACAAAAGCCCATCACTGAAAGTAGAAAAATATAAAAATTGATTGACTGAAGCCTTTGAGATGGGGAGTTGGGCAAATCATACATGGAACTTGTGGATGCAATGAAGTTCGGTACAAAAGGATTCTGTAAAGTTTCATACACCTCCTCAGCATATGGATGCACAGAGAAAAAAAATGAAGACGAACATGACAGTTTATGATGATAAAAACAAAGGGGGAGGGAGGGAATGCTTGTCGTGGAGGCCTGGAACTTATCAAAGAGGATTTGGCAGAGGTGGGACTTGTTCTTAGGACGTGCATGAAAAATTGGTGGAATAATCCAGTTGCTATTTGGACATTTGATGGGCAGGATATTTGACAAGATCATGAAAAAAGGTTAACTCAGTGATTGACTGGGTCGGTAGGAAATTCTGATTTTATGGATTTACATCAAATATGAATAGTAGATGTAAGACTGTTGTAGAGGAAGAACGACGTGGATTTAGATGAAGAGTAAGGACGAAGCATGTTTCTCTGTGATCACAAATGTACAACCTATACCACTTGCGTGGAAAGTTGAGGACCAATAGAGCTTTGGTTTGAAACATGGTAGAAAGAAGGAAAAAGATGCAAATCTTTATCATTCATTGTGTTATGCACAGATGTACGTATATTATGCCACCCTGTCATTGTCCTTGCTGGTCCAAAACGAGCAAGACGGGAAGAGAGAGGATCGGAAAGGAGAAATCTCAAGAAATATGACTGCATGTTGTATACTATAACCTATTCTTATTTTTTTCTCATCCCAAACATGCAGAGTGGTAGGAGGAAGTTTAGGGTGAGCAAGGCAAAAGGTATACATATGTAAGCTTCTGTATACGTACAGAGAGGAAGAGGAGAAGACGAGAATAGTGTGCGACCATAAAACAGATCTTGCAAAATTGGACTCAGTCGCCTGAGCCGCATTCAAAATAAAATTCAAATAAGACGTATTGAGAAATCCGACAATAAAGCTGCCAGAGTCAAAGGAAAAATGACAAAGTCACCCCATTGAAACTTCAAACAGTTCTCAATATAAATTCTCCGTACATAAATACAATCTCTTACACACACGCCATTCCGGCAGCATCAGAAGGCAGAGATGAGAAGAAGGGACAAGTCGAGCGAGGGATCATTCATAACAAAAAATGAAATATGGGCCTTTTTTTCTTTCAAATCTTCACATTCCTATTACAAATCAAACGATAAATTTCTTGAAAAAATCAAGTCTACCAAAAATCCTCAACAACTTTTCTGTCAGCTTCCAATTAGAGCTTCACTTACTTATCAGCCATCCTTGTCAAACTTATTGCTATTGTGAGGAACGAACAACCGACCGCCGCAATTATTCTCCTTCCTCACACCAGATTTTTTCTACCAATCCTTTGTCATATACAGAACTTGTAGCCTTACACCACCGCTGTCGTCCTTCAGGCCACAAATATACAAGCATGTGCCAAACAACTTGAGATCCTGTGGAACTCATGACGAGGTTTTGAGGTTGGCATGAGTTAGGATAAAGTTGGATGGCATCACGTCAAAGTAACTGGGAGACTTCCATCCTCATCCAGTTTTAATAATGAGTTAACGATAATGATTTGTACTGAATTTCACCTCCCTCCACGTACAACACGACTAGATGGGATGGACGTTTGAATAACAATAAAAGCAACACTTGACCAATGATCAGCTTTATCCAATAGAACAAGGCTATTCTAGCACACGTAAACCCTGACAACAAAGGCAAGGCAACCTACCTTGGGGCTATGCCATCCCATCTGGTCTCGTCCAGTACCCTGACCACTGGTCACCACCAACAATATCCGAACCCTAAACAATTAGCCTTGAATGATCTCTGTAGTGATAGAATTCTTCAATACGCCCTTCTCTCTTCCAACTGGTCCACATATTATCCTAAAACCGACCACCTGCTTATAGGCGATAGTAGTTCGACTGGTCTACTGGACCCCACAGTACACCTACGTGAGGGTGAAATACGCATTGTCCCATGTCTATCCAAGTGAATAGAGACTAGGCATTGTCATTGACGAAAACTTCGTCTTTCAACTTTCATTCAGCAGACGACATCATTAAAACTCCTATCCCTTCGAATAGAACCACCTCTATTCCTCTCGTGTTGATGAACAGATTCAAAAAGGATTATCAATTCAAAACCATCAGGACACATTCATACGACATCAATACTCATATTTGTTCGGTCATTGTAAAAGTCGAAAGTGAAAAAAGCATTAAGCCATCCCCTTCCCTTTGACAGTACCAGAAAAATCGCGCACACAAGGTGGACAACGTGGATTCATGTTCAAGGGCTGCACCCTTCAATGGTGACAACGCACACCGTCGCAAATAAAAATGCCTTGTTCATTCATATAGATCACTTCTTGTTTACATCTACCCCCTTCACGTTAGTGAAAGTCTTAAATAATCAGATGATGACCCTGTCATTACTGAGTCATTTTTTTCTGTACTGCACAATTCTATATTGTGATTTGAATGAGACGGAACAACAGAGAGATATTACTTCGCATTCCTTGCTCCAACAATTGTTCACTGACATCAACGACTAGCGATAGCATTAGTACAATCAAACGTTCTGACGAAGGGATTTTCCTTCAGGCGACCATGTCAAGTCCTACTTGTCTGATATACTTGTATTACCCATCAAGCTTACCACTACATAAGTGCGAAAGAGCAGTCTCTCTGTTAAATTTGAAGTTCAAGTCATCCCTTTCTAAGTAAGATAAAAGCGTGAAATGGCGAATATGAACGAATGTTTAATCCAAGAAAAAGCTTCCACCTTCATAAGCTATGTGGCGCGGGGCGTTAAGAACCGAGACCGGCAGTTGACGGTTAAGTACAGAATTCACCCAGCTGTGGATGAAAGCAAGTGGACCTGGTAAACTTACTCTGAACCTCCTTTCCTGGGGTTGACAAGTGGGACTTTGTCAGTTAGAATAATATAAATTGCAACAAATAAAATTGATATCATTCGGGCATCACCCAGTCACTCCGTTTCACAAAGAATTCAAGCTTGTAGGAGCTTGTGTGCCGCATAAAATATAACATAATGACTAGCATGCAAAGGGTTTTTAATTCCCCTTAGGAGTTACCGATATAGGGCGAAGTTCGGCTACGGTAATGTAGCACTGAAAGCTCATTAACTACACGGTCAGTACAGAACAGAGTAGGGTCTTTGAGAACGTTGTAATTACATATTTCTTCTACATGAGCTTGAAGCATCGACAAAGACTAGAGAAAATGGGAATATGGAAACCGCACATTGCTTAGATTCAAGTCCATTCAAGTATGGAGGAGGTACATGGATGATGGTTTATGAAAGCTGCCGTCAATAAGATGATGGGACGAGCTTTTTTCTCTCCTTTCACTCTCTCATCTTTCAATGCTTCATATATGCCTGACCGAAATGGATGCCCAGAGAGAATGCATATTTCAGGATGGATGCGACTCTATAATACTTGAAGTGAAACTGGAAAATGAAATTGAAGTTGGGAGGAGAGAGAGAGAGGCAGGAGGAGGAAAGGATATGCTTGTAATAAGTGAGAGGCTGAGCCCAGCGATGGAATACGAAGGACTTTAGAGAGAAGAAATTTTTTCGCTTTCAAATTTATCGAACTAGTCAAGAGCGAAATTAGGTTTATACGGGAAAATATTATTACCTATATTATTCACTTCCGCTTCCATGACTTTCTACTATCAAATCATTTCAGAGAGGAGAACATGTAACGGGATGTGTCGATTCCATCTTTCCCCACCATTTTTCATACACACTGGCCTTATCGAGCTCCGACGCTGCATACTTTCGGCCATGTAGTAATACATACAAGCATAATGCGAGACTACAGAGAGTTATGGAGCAGTTCCATACAGACTCAATGTCTGCCACTATCCTCCAAAGTCCGTGGAAAGCCGTTGCCGCGGCGGAGCTAAAACCAAATACCACCCTGAGTTTACTTCTATTCTCATAATTGCACATGTAAGGAGCATAGATCTGTGAGCATGAATTTCGTTAGAAGCTTATAACTACTTTTCGTCTTTACGTCAGCTACAGATGCCGTTTCCATTCAACATTGCTACTCACACGTAAATTTTCCTCTCTTTCACTTCACCAATGTGTTAATGCGCTCAAACTTCTCAGCACATATTCTCTCTCTCCCCTAAGGAAATCTGATGGTGGCGGAAATTTCGGAATGTGCACCAGTCATATTTTTCATAGCATTTTACATCTCACAATCACTCAGCCACACAAAATAGATATCGGCGACTGTCGTTTTGTCAAGTCTATACAGGGCTCCCGTAGCACAGTTAGCTGCTTCCTAGGTTGATATATACAGTAAAAAAAATGTTAAAAAATCTCTGTCAGTCGCTAATATGGACAATTTTACCTCTAAGATGGAAGTATCAGTGCCAACGTAATTTCGGCACTCAAATATGTTGGAAACAGCAATTCTAAATTTATTTCCATGTGCATGTGAGTGTTGGAGTTATGAACAGGGTCTGTTATGGGGCTATATGCACTGAGCCATGCTACAATTTAAGATGACATTTGCTACAAGATGTGGTTTAAAGGGAGTTGGAATTTGAATGACAAGCTGAATATTTGCTAAAGTATAATGCAAGTGGCTTTGTTTCCTTTAGAAGGAAAAGTCGTCATGCCAATAGCGATCCATTTAATCTCATATGGGAAGGGTGCTGCTGTGGCTAGCATATCGAATGCGCTGCACGCACTAGCAGGCCATAGGGTGCATATAGAGCTCCCAAGACGGTTCATACCCTCCAAACTGCTCCCCCTTCTCTCTCTTTCTTTGTAGCCCTCAAGTCGATAATATTTATGAGCCTTGAATGGTTTGCTTAAGGAATAACCTATGCTTGATATCCACTGCCCACCATCCATCATCCGGAAAGATTGGCCATCGGATATCGAATTACATTGTACTTCTTCCGACTGATGACGCCCATTCAATCACATCAGATGGTTTTGGGTATGTGTGGGATACTGTAGCCATGATTTCCGCATTCTCTCCTCTTGTTGCTGGACTGGAGGAAAGTTTCCCCTACAATGTATCATTTCTGAATAATCATCATGATATTGGCTCCGTAACCCGTTGTTCCCATCCAATACGGTTGTTTGGCTTCAAATAGTAGTACTGGCAGCCTTACGTTACGATACGTACGCTAGCACACACAGGCTTCCCATCCTCCTACCCATTTTGACGCTTCAAAGCCCAAGTGTTCAGCCGGAAAATACATGCTGATGGAATCCAACTCGAAAATTTGTTCTGCCATTGATCCCTTTTGCCGTATACTTAAGACAGCTGAAAAGTTTGATAGCTCTGCAGACTTGTAAGCTTGAATGTCCATTTGTTTGCAGTTTGTAAAGCCAAACAAAATAGAGTTGAGTGGAATTGAGTACGTATAGTAGTAGTAGTAGTGCGGACTTGGTGGCTTTGGAAATAATGACCAAGCTTGAGGATATCTCATGCTGCGGAGAGAAGGCAATTCCAGGAGGAAGGAAAGAAAACCAGCGAAAACAAGGCAAGGGTGAGCCGGCGACTTTTCATTCTGTCCAAGTCCCTGGTTTCCACTACTTCATGTCCCTTGCTCCTCTTTTTTCTTCCTCCTTTCTTTCTCTCTCTCTCCTTCCAGAAGTAAAATAGTTACGTGAAATGGATCCGAACGAGTCATCCGTATGCATATTCAGCGTCGTGGTGAAGTCGCACACAGAGGACTATGTCCATATATTATGGCCAACTTGCTATAGTTTGGGTCTAATGCTGCACTTTGCTGCTTGGGCTTGAATCCGACGGGGATATACAGCTGAATATTTTATCCTTGTATTGCATGCAAAAGGCTTTGCCTCAACTTACATGAAAAATTATTGTATGAGTGCGTTGTCGCACAGACACACAAAAGACCATTGCCCTTATGGTCTTTTTTCGGCTTTTTCATGGATCTTACGAATGTGCCATATATACTCACTTTGCCCACCACGTGCTACCAACTACACTTTTGTTTCACGTGTAAGCAGGAAGAATACTCCTATGAGACGAATGCTCATGTCATAATGACATGGTGCAGGAACTTCTGGGTCCGACTAGTTAGTCAAAAATTGAACAGCACCCACAATTCAAGTTTGTGTGTGAGGTCACAAATCAGATCATTATGTACAAAGCATGTCAAGTAAAAGTCATGGCAGTTTGACACGACACTAATCCCCACCACATTTCAACAGGCATTAGAGTCATCAGTGAATTAGGTGGGAGCCGGCTAAAGCCATCTGAGGTATAAACCTTCGGCAGCCCAAGTTAAAATACAGCTGTGTTAAAATGGAACGGATCTGGTGGTGTAGCAGAGAGAATGACCAATCACGTAGAAGAAGCAAATGTGACTGGTGGTGGGAGAGCACCAGTATACAAGGCGCCATGCCAGAGTTATCCAGTGAGAAGGAAATTTCCATTCAACTTTTATGCCTGGCCAAATGGGAAAATAAGCTGGACTTTACGCCTTCCTTTCGTGTCGGCACCAGTCCCAAGGGTGTCTCTTTTCCTGGTCCATGTATATGTATATACAAGTACAAGGAAATATATGTGTCTCTAGCTCGGTGGAGACATCGCCATATCCTCAGCAAGAAAGTCAAACACCTAGCCACACCATTGACTTGTTATGCATGGCATGGCCCTGGCTTGTACCACCATAAGCCAATGGGATGAATCCTGTTGGCAAAATCAGCGTTTTACTACCACTCCTCGAAAAATCATAACAATGTTTCTTTGTCTGTTGCGAGACGAGGAGGAAAAACCTTACATGACCAGCCAAGTATAAAAAGGGAAGCCAGGCCTACTTTCATACGTGGAAAGAGTAAAGACCAAACCTTCCGTTGAACACCCTCTTCCGGCATATGCTTTCTCCGGTCTGTCCAGATCATGGAGAAAAGATCGGATTAGAAAACCGGGAGAACTATGAGATTTTTTCCAACTCTTCCGGCATGTAAAACATTTTTCCCTCCTTGATTTTTACCATGGAAATACCGAGTCATACCTGAAATTCCTTCAAATCCGCATAGCAAAGCTTCTATGGTTCAATGGTGCTTTGTAACTTTTTGTGACTAAAGATATTTGGAAAATTTGTAGTGCGGTTTCCCGGGATTAGCAAGTTGGCAAATCCTGACAGGATCTTTGTGTGATTCCAGTTTATATGTACTTATGACGATAAGAGTCGCAGAGAAAGGCTGGGTAAAAATAAGAGCATTTCGTGTAAAACCAATGCCAGCAAAAGTTTATGGGGCGGATGATGCTGAACATTTTATGAAAGGGAATAAGTGTGGAGTTTATGCGCGTCTCTCCTTGTTGCTTAGCGGATGTTGGGGCAAGCGTACACATACACACATTTCAGATCCAACCTGCTACATGAATAAAGTATTGAGGTGCGGATCTTTTTGGAATATGGAAGGAGCAAGGTTGTTGGAAAAGACGAAAGAAAAAAACTCATCTCAAGGGAATGTGATGGTTCTTTGTAGAGGACTTTTCAGTCTCATATGTGCCATGTGCTGGTCCAAGTAATATCCTATACATTAGAGTGTCCCACGTTGTTAGTTTACTATGCCAACCACGCATAATGCAATATGACTTATACCTATTTTCCCTTTCTCCATTTCTTGTTGTACATCATATATACTATACTACTGTGCTACCCTAAAGTATGACGACCCTACCCAAACGCAGAGGGTGCTTCGTGGGGAACACTACTGCACACCTTGTAGGAGTCTGTGGATCATATGTAAACCTAAAGACAAGCTAGCTTCCTTCCTCTTCTGCAGAGGCAACCAGAGCTTACATATTACATTTGACGGACGCTAACGTACGGAAACTTGGTCCTGGCTGGTTTGAAAAGCAGCGGCTTGTATGTCATGGCTACAATGAGGTACAGCGAAGGAAGTTAGTGGAGCAACGGAGAGTTGTCACAGTATAGCAACTTTCATATCTCACAGCTTGCTCCGAGGTATGTGCAGGGGAAAGAGAGAAAGAGAAGACGTGAAAATAATACGTACATATGTGTACATATAAAAGCGGATCTGTGGACTTCCGGTGTTAGCCCACGGTTTGGGCGGAAGCAGCTGTGTGTAGTCGTCTACTAGCGACCATGTTCGAGTCTACGGAGTACAACAAAAGCTCATGCATAGCATTTTGAATTCAACGACCACCATAAGTCCATCCTTGTAAATGCACTTAGGGATGCATAATGTATAAATCCTAACCAGATACAGGATCAGTGAGGTAGTTTTTAGAATTCTTGGGGTGAGCGCACATACTACCTGCTGCTGGCTAGTATTTCCACTGGCTTGCTTGCCAAGGTACACACTTTTATATATTATTGCCGAATTGAATACATAATGCATAAGGGGGGACGACTGAGAGGAAGGCGAAGAAAACGATGAGATATATACAACGTGTGACCATGTAATGTTAGACGAAAGAGTGAGTGGTGGTTGCTTGTATATTTGGCTTTACCAGGAACCAAGCTACTGATGGTGACTACTAAGTATGCACGTAGGATACGGCTAGTGTTCATGTTACTTCACCACCACTATTACTACGGCCAACCAAGCCTCGTCTTATCCCTTCTCTTTCTCTCTTTCTATCTTCTCCACTTCTGACGTTAGTGGCTAGAGACATGTCCGAACGTGGTCCATGAGTAAATAGTACGGGGTAGACGGTGAAGAGAAAGAGAAGAGGAAAAAACCGCTCCGGGTTTCGATCGTTACATTCAAAAAGGAAAGCTGGTGGAAAGCTATTAACTGAGAAAATCGATACAGACAGTCATGGAGGAAAACTTGAGTTGCATACATTTGCTACACGCTCACATTAGGATGGTAAGTAGAGAACCTCCCCCATTACGCTGGACAAAAGTGCTTTCCTTTCTTTTCTACCGTCACCTCGAAACCACTTTCTCTCCAACTCATTTTCTTCGCGACTTGAAGATTTTCACATCCATACCTATCACAAGAGCTACATACACGCTCGTCATCTCCTCTTCTCCCCCTTCTGAAAACAAATTTTGGCATGACAAGGCTATGCGGATTGGCCCACCATCAGCCGACGTATTAAGATATAACAATGAAACATTTTAAGCAGTGGTCTTCCCTAAACTTTCTCACAATCGAAGGGTATTACTGTTACTAGCATTTTCATCATACTTTAACATTCTCAACTGTCATCCAAGCGTTTGCATTATTTAATTATGTACAAGTAATATATAGAATAAAATGTAAAGAATCATCGGCTTGATTTCATTGACGATAGCGTCCACGAATAAGAACTGGAGCACGATCCTGGTGTCATTTCTACTCTGCTCCACAAATTTCTTCATCTTCCACGAATATTGAGAGATTATGATAGCTGGGCTATAAATCTAAGTACCCTTTTCATTACACTATTATGCATATAGACAGCACTGGACGTTATTTTCCAGCGCAAGGTAACTATAAGATCAAGTAGGATAAGAAGCAACTGAAATGGATCCACAAACTATTCGGTGTGTCAGGTTCAATAAGCTTTAATAGTTGTAAGTCTTGAAAGGGAATGTAATTGACTAAAGACCAAAGAGAACGGAGAGAGAGAGAGATGACGACCAGAAGAGAGAGGACTTCCTTTGATGTCACGTGTGTGTGTGTATGTGTGGGAAAAGGACAAGTTGATGTTAGTCAAGAGGAAGAGAAAAATTACACGGTCGCCTGTGATCAGTGAGCCGCCCAAGAAATTAACAAGTGAATCTTCAGTTCCTTTATCCCTACTTTCTTCTCTGTTTAGATGCATTACACAAGGCTGGTTTCCGGAGGTGACTTTGTTTTACTACGTGTCACACGGTGGCAAAGAGACCTCTGATGTATTGCTGCAAGCAGTCACTAGAATCCAATAACGGTCTAATGTAAACGCAATACTAGTAGGAGTTCCTCTCCGCTCTTCTCCATATCTAGCTATCAATGGATTCAGCTCTTCTGTAGTCAGTTTACTAATAGCTCCTAGATTCTAGGAGCTATTAGGAGGAGAGCTAGGAGGATCCGTAATAGCCATCGGGCCTAATAGAGTGACTTATCAGCAAAAGCCACACTGTACTTGTAGTAGACTTGATGACAACAGGAGTAAATATATGGAGAAGATCATTATTTGGAACCAACAGGAGGATCAAATGGGTCAACAGTATCAACAGTACGTAGTATTGGGAAAGCACCTCAAACGCAGATTCATTTCCCTCCAACTTCATTTAACTCCAGCTCACATACGCGGGTCGCGCCTCACTGCGTGCCTTGTAGGGCTCGTGAGAATATAAGACGGCTCATCAATCGTTTTAACATTATTTGATCCAACTGAAATTACTTTCCGGAGGAGTGTCATGTGCTCATATGTTATTTGGCACTGTGTGCACAGAGTACTGTGAATCTCCCTGCAAAGTACATTGTGAATAGAGGACGGCAACGAATGAAATTTGCCTTTGTCGTGTCAATTCCACGGTCGTGATAAGGATCCATTGTACCAAAGCATTGTTCTATTGTCGTCATTAAGTTGAATTTTTCCCTGCCCTAGGAGTCAGGTCTGAACATCGACGTCAGTAACGATCACAACTGCGGTTTTCACTCCAGCCCGGGCTTTACCGTCTTCTTGTGCTTGTCTTCTTATTACAGCCTTCGTCATTGTCGCCGGACTGGACGACACTCCTACTTCGACCTCATTGCACAGGCCACAGGTCTGTCTTTTAAGGCACCCCTGGAAATCTTTGTCACCAAACTCTTGAACGAAGTGGATGAATAAAGGTCTCCTGATCTCAATTGTACCCTTTGTAATTACCTCAACTCAGCTCGATCCATCATTCTTCTTGGGTCAGCAAATTGAATGCTATAGCACAGGCGATTCAAATACCATTCATGGTCTCCCTCGATGTTACGGGCGTATTCATTTATGTCATTTAGAATGATTACTTGATGTCAACCCTTTGTTACCTTATCATTTTTTATTCATTTAATTCGCACCTAAAAGGGTTATGAGTATGTACCAGAGATCAGGCTTTGTGCTGGCGATTGGAAGTTCTTCTTATCGTATTTTATTTTATTTTGATGAAGGCTTGGCATATCTTTTGTGCCAAAGCCTCTAGTGAAGTAGTCGGCAGGGTTTGATGGCTGACGAGGAGAAGTTTGCTTGCTAAATGAAGGCTCCAGATTTTGCATTCATGCCGACAAGTGTCTGAGTTCAAATGATGTCTTCACTGACTGACCCAACCCGTAAAACCTCTACCGAGGAATAGTATTTGCAGCTGCTGCATAAAAAATTATAAACTTAATCAATGACTTCAGGCTTCCTCGCTGTCCAGCTGTGCATCTTTGTGGTGAAGGCGCTACTGAAAAGTGTACGATAGAATTTTATAATAAAAAGATACAGAAGGTGCTGAAGAATTGAGAAGAAAGAAAGAGTTAATGTGTTTATGCGGTGCCGCCATAGGTCGCTGCTACCTGAGTCCTTGAATGGGATCCAAGGGTACCATTTTCATTCCGATTCATTGGGCAGGGTAAAAAGTGAGGTGCGAAAGGAGAATGATTCCCTCACATGTGATCAAAAAAGATCAATCAACTCATTATTTTCGGACTCGCAGTCCTAACTTTGAGGTTTCCCGTTCCATTTAGAGGACGTAGTATTCCTGGATGAGTCATCCCATTTCCTACTAACCCTCTATGTCCCTTGTGAAAATTGCCCCTCATGAGCTTATTGTGGTCCAGAAAAGGGCACCTTCTGAGGTCCTGAGGAGGGAGGTAACCCGTACAAACGTTGCAGTAATCAGTAACTTTACTGGTCTTGAGACGTGACACATCCTTGTAACTCATGTCTGTACTGTGATAATTATATTTGTGTGATTTTTGAGTTTTTTTATTGAAAGTTTTTTTTTAAAAATTGCAGTATATAATAGTACTGTGTCGCGAAGTTGAGCCCACAGTTGCAAAATAAGCTGAAAAGAAATCAGAAGTATGTGTGTCTATAGGATGAAAAGAAGACGATGGTTGAAAGAGGAAGGAGCTGCTTCATGGGTGAAAATGAGACGTACAAGAAAAGGAGTGGGGATGTCTGATGAAGATTTGCGTTTTTGATAAAATATATTATGATAAGCGCGAATCTCTGACACAAGTGTGTTTGTGTGCACTGAAGGAATCCCACAAATTTGGAGTAGACGGGGTGACTGAGAAAGATCGTGGCAAGGTTAAGAGAAAATTAGGCAGCTCATAAATTCACTCTTGTGAGAAGCTCAGCCACTCTACCTATAAGGAGATTCTTCTTAACATTCGGTGTAAAGGGCCTATTAAGGCAGATTCGGGGGCATTAGTGTTACGCTAAATTTCTGTTGTGGGAGAGCGCTAGTAAGAAGTTGGGAGAAGTTCTTTGATGCGCTATTATGTACATACCCTCACTTATAAGATCTGACTAACTCCGACTAGATCGTCTTCTTTGTAATAGAGGGGAGAAAACTCTATAATTACACAACCTTATGATATGACCCTGTAACATTAGACATGTACACACGTCAGTTCTCTGGAACATATTGGATCAGTCGTTTCCCCAATGACTTAAATAATCCTGCTGATGAATAAAGTGAATGTCTCTTGAAGCAGCCAAATGTAATGGATATATTGGCGTCACTCAGGTCTCTCTCTGTAGAATCAAGTAACAAACCTTGTATTTACCTTTTAAAATAAAACTTTTGTTCCGCCTAGCCCGCCTCGTGTCTCTCTTTCTCTTTGGGTATCTGAATTCATTTAAATCTTTGACTTAGTACTTGGGAGATCTGATGAAGGTGCGTCGGATCACAAAGAACTTCTCTCTATCTATCCTGGTTCTTTTTCGCTTCACTGGCATCACCTTATCCGAGCGAATCTGATTGTAAATATGGCGCTCTGATCTCCTATCATCGCCATCAAATGAGCTTTTGTTCTCACATCTTCTACGAGATGAGAGGGGTTAAGTGACACAGGGAATCACCTGTGTGAAACAAAACTCCACTTCCATCATGCTTGATTTAGGAAATACAGTAGAAGTGGCGGCTTTCCGAAGGATTATGGCATGTTTCTCCTTCTTACTTTGTTCACTAATGATGAAAGTGATGCAGTTCAAGCAGCAATGAGGCTTTCGCCAAGTCTTGGAAAGAAGCTTACAACCTGTTGTTTCTGATCCATGCAAGTGTATAATTATCATTTCTGCTATTAAAGGGAAGATGATAATGACAGTAGACAGGATGAGAGTTCAAGATGCTTATGGAGACCAAGTAGAGAAGCCGCGATGTAGACCACCTATTGTATAATCCATTTATTCCGTCAGACACATGTATGCTGTCCAAATCTAGGCAGTGGTAGTATTAGGGGTTACGCTAGCCTGGAGTGTCACTCGCCATCTGTAGTACATTATGGAGTTTGAGTCGTCTTGAGTCATCATCGTGCAGCTCCAATCATCTGGAACCGTTACAATCTCACAAAGGCTCCGCTCCTGGTTTGTTTCCACAAAAGAATGCAATGCCTATCAAATTGTGTCTTCACATTCTGATGTCAGGGCATCCGATCATTTTTTGAGGATTTAGCACAGACTGAATGAAAGGGTTGAAAGGTAGAGAATAGGCTCTTATAGGCAGCAAATGCTGCGGGAAAGTCATGAGGCTTACACTGTAGATAATGTACTCAGGAGTAAGTAGACTGAAGCAGCTCCTACGCTCCTTGTCCTTCAATGGATGTAATTCATTGAATCCGTTGACAAAAAAGGGACGGGATTTTACCCTTGATACCCCACACAAAAAGGAAGCAAAGCCCATGCTTCTCACTCCAGGACTCTTCGCACGCTATGAATAGGCTATACCGCGTCAATAATTACATTATTGTCCATCTCCATCCCATTTCAATGACTAAAGAATGATTAAGCCATGTGTGTGGGTGGGTGTTATTGTTGAGATTGAAGGAAGAATCTAAGGAGCAGTAGTAGCTTCCCAAGGGTTGGTAGTGATTCATAAGCTTAAATATACCTGAAAAAGAGATGCCACGAGCGGGCAGCTGGGCTCTTCTGAATATAAAATGGCACACAGATAAGAAGATACGGTTGAAGGGAAGCCTCAGTACACAGGAGACCATTGAAAGACATGATGAGCCAAGTGATTCGGAGCAAAAGTCACATGCATAATGCCCTGGATATTAAAAAATCCATTCTTGCTTTTGATTCGGAATATGTAGGAAATGCTACGCGGAGAAGATATGATAGCGTGAAATGGATAGATGGATGGCTGACTGGTTGGATGGATATATTAAAAAATTTAGAAGAGGAAACCAGCAGAAAGAGTACGAGCATGAAAAGGACACCCCGTGAAGATCCTTTTGGTGAAAGAGAGAGAGAGAGAGAGAGATCTATTCCGTCTACCCTTTTCGCACGTTACCAATAAATCCAATGCTATATGCTCGAGCCCTGTTTGTGCCTTTTTCACTCTTACAGTCGCAACTACCACCATCATTGTGTGTACATGAGTCCTTACTAAATTCAAAGGGATTCTCTCTCTCTTGCCTTACTCATCCACGGTCCATTTTCGATCTGATTAAAGCCACTTTTCCCAGATCCGTCCATAGAAATCCATTATTATTACGTCGAATACCATTCTGTCAGCCTGTCTCTGGCTCTCTCCCTATGCCTTTCAGCTCTGCATTTCTCGGCCTTCGTCTTGTCTATTTGTGGTGACAATGCAGGACTACGACGAGATGTTGGCATTTATCAGCAGCAGAAGTGGAGAATACGCGGACGTACTCAGGACGAGGGAAACACATTCCATCGGGCCGACATTTTCATTTACTTTCAAATCAGAGCGACATCTCAGCATGGAGATTTTATTCAAGCAATACGTGCATTGTGTCATGCAGATTGAAACCTTGCTGAGCGCTCTGCTGATTATTATGATTATGATTATGCAGCCTCACCATTTCCTTTTCATAAGCTCCATGAACCTTTGAGCATGTGTAGCGAAAGGGAAAGGGTTACGGAGCTGTGTGTGTGTCTATGTGGCCGAAGGACCCACATGTATTTTTTGTTCACCTTCATTCATGGCATCAGCATGCGGGTATAGAAAAATATATTTGAATCCATTAATTCATTACCCTCAGTATCAATCAATCCATTGTATTAAATGATCACGTCATAATCAGCATCACCATCAACTCTGCCTCTCGCTCTCCAGACGAACCTCTGCAGGATGAATATGAACGGTTGTTGATGTTTTGTTTTTTTATCAATCCAAGCATCCGCACTATAAGAGTTGACTACAATAGGGATGGTTTGTTTGGGACGTCTCTTATAACTCATCGATTCAGCTCAAGGGCTCTCCTCTGCTTCTTCTTTATTATCAGTCTCATTCTTACCATTAGTACAGGCGCTGCCCCTAATAAACTCTGAATGTACTCCGCTCCTCAACACCTGCTGTTCTAATCAGTTCCATCCAAACTTTTGTTAGCAGCTCTCAAACCCTTTCTCTCTATCTCCGTCTCTCTCTCGCCTCTTAGCACCAAAACCAAACTTTCTATCTGATCGTCATGCATAAACGAGTGTGTGCTTATGCGGTGTGTATCACACAGTTACACACACGCATCTGCCCAGTATATCAATGCATTCCATTAGTTGTGATGTCTCCTCTGAACTGTGTTACGTGGAAATCGCAGTCATTCTGCTGATAAAAATCGTCATGCTGACACACACTGTAGCTTGAAATGGATCCGATATTGAAATCCGATAACAAATCCTTGGGTTATTCCAATAAAATTCCTAATTCTTACATGGAACATAAAATCCAACATTTCAAATTTCACATGTGTGGTAGGCAGTTTGATGTGGAGGAAAAACCGGTCAAGTTCTAAACTCCAACGACTCATCCACTTCATAGCTATTAGGAGGAAAAGAAGACGCGTCAGTGGAATCTTTAGCTTTTAACGTAAGTTTGCATACGGGTGCCATAGTAGCGTGAGGCACTTTACATGCCTGGAAATTGTAATGAAAGCAAAAATGGCTGACATAATGTTCGTGAGGATAAGAGATTGGTATACATAACGATTTGAATTGGAACAGAGGAGGGGAGCTGTTACGACTACATTCATCCCATATATTTTGCCCATATAGCTCTGTTCGGCTAGCGAAATTGGAATGGGATGCATCATCCGCGTCGGTGGCACTGGTGGGGGATGGTCCATGTAGGTCTGTTAGTCCTCAGAGGTACTGCGGAACCCCTACGACAAGGAATACCGGATACATATGGATAATTTGGAAAACATGCTGACGAGTGAGAGAGGACTGAAATGGACGTTGGGGAAAAAAGTGTACATCACAGCACAACCCCTTCCCTGTATGGCTAGATTAAACGGACATGGCCGAGCAATTTCCATCCGTGCTAATTCCATCTGCAAAGCACGTCCACATTTAACTGCCCAGTGTTTTAATCAGTTTTACAAGTGCGACACGGATTTTGTCACTGCATCTGCTGCTACTAAGTACCGCCTCACCACTGCTCTGTGGCGATAATCTAGTGTGTATAAGAGTTTTGCCTAGTACATTTAAAGTGATGGCGAGGATGGAGAACGTGCCTATAGATTACCCTCGATTCCTGTGCAAATACTCCATTTTGTGTCCATAGGATATTAAATGTGATGCAAATTTATTGTATTTATTCTCATCGTACTTCCCAGTATCATGAAGTCCGTGAAATGCCAACATGCACCAAGCCATTCATGCATTTGCAATGAAATACGACAGACTAATTCGCAAGCACCATTGAGTTGTGCACTAATTTATTCAAACATTTATCCATTGCGCTGAGAGGTGGTTAAGTTGAACTTATAAGTATAGATCTTAAGTACCCTGTCGCTAAGTATTAAAATAAGTAGATAAACCTTGTGTCCATCAGTAACTGTCAGAGAGACAGAACAGGACATTGTTGAAAGTAGAAAGAGTAACAAACAGCAGCATAGTATGATTCATCAAAGGAATGACGTTATTGTAAATTTCATGGGGTAGACTAAGGACGATATTTTGCATAACTGGCATCAGCCTCTGTACTAGCCCGTAAGACGCTGAAAACATGTAAGCTACCGCATTCTGTCCTTTTTCGGAACACCTGTGTGAGTGCTACCTTAAAAAGTGGTGGGCTCTCATAATTCCAGCAGACACTCGGATAATAAAAGAAAGACTCATGATTATAAAAAACATTCTATGCTGCATGTCCATGAGGATGGCATGGCTGATGAAAAGAAAAGGTTAGATGGTAACTGGTAGCAAGAAGCCCCAGAGGATGTGACCCATCCGAGCGTCTGTTGATACTATCTGGTGAAACTCAAACAAGCTTTTTGTTAATGCCATTGAATGCATCTCGAAGTTGATGAGGGGAAATATGCGTGAATTTGCATTTTTTCAATGAGGTACTGAGATGTCTGCCTCCTGTAGACGCAGCTTATGTTATGCGCACAGCTCACAGGGTCCCCATCGGACTCATTGAAATAGCAATTCCTTTCAGAAAACTCATTTGATCACACAACTGTCATTTCTAAACTGAAATTAAAATAATCCGAGGAAAGAAACCACGTGCTACACCTGCATCTCATGTCCATGTTCAGATGGATAGTCATTCTGATATTTTCAGCTTTCCTTTGGTATTCATGTAAAGGTTTACGGATATAAATATTAAGGATGAAACGTCGGCACGCACTGCCTGTGTGCAGGCCCCTTAAGAATTAAATATCTCAGAAGCCTGAATAAAGGATCCCCGTGCTGCCCGATGAGCAGAAAAAAAGATGGAATCGCGTTCAAAAGATACACACGTGTCCATAGTGAAGACTGCAAATATTTTTAAACTCATTCATATAGCTGTGTAACCGGATGCGATTAAAATGTTCCCAATGGGGTATGGCTACTCCTCTACTGGGTGAAACTACAGCGTGAGCTACGTTTGTACAAGTTTGACTATGGAAAGTAGTCAATGAAAGCAGCTAACAAGCTCATTACCAAAATTTCAAAAAAGTGACATTTTGCACCAATCTTTGCTTAACTAATGGTACAATGATGTCTAGTCAAACATGATGGAATTGTTTGCGTGGTTTTCCATTGATTGGCTTAAGTAGAGTCACAAGCCAAGGACAAAAATCAAATGTTAGAGAGCAGATAAGGCCGCCAACCTTGACTGATGCTAACCTAACTTTAACGTGAATGAATTCTTCGAAACCTAGAACAAGGATGCAGAGAGTGAGTTATTCATAGACTTCCGCCTCATTATTTGTAGCATGCAATTTCCTGCTGGTTCACAACCAGTACGTCGAGGATATATGATTAAATAGCGCATAACTTTTTCTCAGTCACCATGTACTTGAAATTATAGGTTTGAGTCATCTTTGTAATGACATATGTGCGGAGCAGAGGAGACGCTCCCTACCGCTTTTTCACTTGGCCTTAAACAATTAATTGTTTACTCTGAAGATAAAAGGGAAAATGACAAGGTAGATCATGGTTTTGTCTTGACTGACGTCTTTGTGAGTAGAGCTAAGAGGCGGTACACTGTAATTTCAGGAGAATTCGGAAGGAGGAGGAGGGAAGAAGGAAGGAACTGAGTGTATAGCACTGCTGTAAATGAATAACTATTGTGCAGCTTGATACTAAATCGCATGTAGCGAGAGTTGTATTAAGTCTCTCTTGCAAGTCTTCTCTGGAGAATTGACACAAGCTTTGAGCTTTTAATGTAAACTATTATAATATAACGGTTGATGTGATGGTCCTTCTACACCAAATGGATCGTTGTGTACGTAGCAGTAGACTGACTCGGTAAAAGGAAGTTTTCTAACAAAGCGGAGATAGGCAGAGTGGAGGAAAGGCAGAGTTAAAGATCAAGACATCTACTTGGAGGATTGAAGATGCGGGAAGGGACAACAAAGAGGAAAAAACGACTGAGTGACTAGGAAAATTGCATGAAGAAAGCCGGGAAAAGGATTTATTCACTTGATTTACAATGGCCATCCATAAACATGCTGGCCATTCTTCCAATTCGTTTTCATATGTGCCTATAAGAACACACATCGAAGAGCAGCAGTGTATATCGGGGAGTCGTTCAATCCTCTTGTACAATCTACAGTTTGCACATACATACACACACAGAGGGAAAAAATAGGGAGTTTATGCTACAAATCTGCTGGCATCCGACCTATGAATGTGAAAAGCTTAGCGGAAGGGTTATGTATGAGCTGGCCGTATCTCTATGTTGGTCCAGTAGCACATGCTTAGACTAACCAACGGAATAAATTCAAAGCTGACTGAGAAAACTGTAAGTTGGGCTCTGTCCAGAGATCTGTCCTCTCTCTTTCTCTTTCTCTCTCTCTTTCTCTCTCTTCAGTGTGAATGCCCTGTAAGCTATCCGTTTCTTCCATGAATCATCCTTGTAAATATGATATTTTAAAAAACTATCTATCTCACTCGGCAGTCTTCCTTCACTTTTTCATTGTGGTCTCGTCTCTACGCTGACTTGCTGAATCCATCATATTCGGTTGGCCGGCGAATCATTTTTGTTTGCTTCAGCTTTGATTTTGATATACGTCGCCTAGCATTCGTATAGGTACATTGTGTGGTATCTCTGTGCCTAATCGCGATTCTGTGCGACATGAATGAGAGCTCATTCAGTCGGATGGACGTCAGAGGATTGGATGGACGCAAGGATGGTGGAGTCAGCCCTTCTTTGCATAGATGGATGAGGGAGAAAAGCTACAAAAAAGAGTTCCACTGCGATACGTACAGTGTACATATTCGTCATGAATATATCTGCATGTTTTTAACAATGAAATTACTCTTGTGTATATGTGTGCGTGTACGTACTATTTAAGCATCTCAATCTAACACTGTGCCTATAAGAGCTACATGTACGTAAAATATATATGTATGCATGCATGAATTTACACCAACCGTGCAGTTCTGTGACTCACACTTCCACGCACCCAGGCTGACATATAAGGATTTTACACGGGAGAATAGGAGAGTATGAGAGACGTCGTGCCCAAATCCGATGTGACACTCATCGATTTTCACTTATCAGCATAAGCGGTCCGGTGCAGGACCCAAGAAAAATTCAAATTCTTAGCTTCTTTTCACTTAACAAAAGCCATCACGTCTTCACAAATTATATCCTAAGTTTGGACCTCTCTCCGTATGCAAAACCTGACCCCCCAATCTCGTAGGTTCCCTCCGATAAAACCTTAAGAAGTCTCCATGAGCTCAATTAATATAACTCCCAAAAATCCAAATTAGTATCATCCCCAACGATCTCAATTATTATTGTATGAACGGGAACCCTATGAGTATTATACGTGTCAAGTTCCACGATTAGTGTCAACACCTTGCCCCAGACCCACGGTGCTACTTTGTGATTATTGGGAAAATATTCCACAGCTCATTTTGGGGATGAAAGGTTCTTTTTTTACCTTGAAGGCTACAAATAATTTAGGGTAGATTTTTGGGTTCATATACGTGTGAATAGTAATGTTGGCCAGGTTGCTGCTTCACGGAGGATTTTCTGGTGTCGAATATTCCCTGTTGAAGGTTACTTAATATTTCCATAACATGCCGCGGTTTAGTACAAACAATTTGAGCTGCACAATAGCATCTCAACAAGTGTTACTTCAGAGTTACTCTTAATCAAAAAAAGTTGTAGTAATGGGAAGCCCCAGTAGTATTGCCTCAAAATTCGAAATGTCACAGTGCACAATAAGAGCACGGGGAGAAGTTGACGAGTAAAACTGCTGTTCTATCACAAAATCTGTGTCATAATCAGATAATGAGTTTGATCTACTTCAGCTGTGACATCAACAATTGGCACTTAATAAATCATTCCCAAGAAGTGTCATCAAGTGTTATGTTGTATGAAGTATCTCATCAATACTAAAAAGGTCAAAGGGCCTCTTGCTCATTCTACAATAAAAATTCCTGATGCGATTGTGGTAACAAGAACATTTAGAACAAAACATTGTTTATCCACCGCAGATCGGTACTTGTTACGCTATTACAGATCATTATCAATGGGCTTTCACCGCGATTGATAACTCACGTACCACTCCACTCGTAGCCGGCTACTTTACGCTGATTGCACGATAGCAACTATCAGATCATTGTTGTGCACGTAATGTAGCTATTAAGCCCAGAACGCCTTCCTCTAAAAATTACTATCAAGAAATATATGCCATCCAGACCTATTTGTTGGATTATTACAATGGCTTCAAAATTCGTAGAGTTAAAATAATAACACAATTACGGTGATTGTGATTAGTGACAGCTTTCAACATGTACGGGAGACTGATAGAGAATGGAGATCGTGACATTCAGAGTTCAGTAAAATTATCAGTGACATTAGCCAGTCCAATTGGGAAATATATATTTTTTTTTGGAAAAAAGAAACAGAGTAGTTCACATACGGGATTGATTTGGAGGGAGGAGAACTGGTGTAGAAGAAAATGGCCTCTTTATATGTGATCTCGCGAGTATCATTCCTCACTCGCTCAATGTAATGCAAAGGGGATGGACCCAAACAAAACTCCCACTAGTTCAGCTACATAAGGACTACACTCGTACATACCTACTACCCACACACACATACGCACATATCCCCTTTGATGACTACTCCGTCTCCATTGTTTGAACATGGTAAACTGTACATCGTAGGTAATTTAACTCGTGACTTTTAAACATGAGTTGAGCATCATATTATCCGTTAGAATAACACACGTTGTCCTTTCCTTCAGAACTTACAAAACAAAATAATATCCATCTTTTTTGTTTAATTGGATAGTGAAATATGTCTGTATTTCTCCTCTTCAAGTCAAGTCGTCGTAATGGCTACATAACAACTAGGAGAGCTTGAATACTTTTGTTGTTAAAAAGAGCTTCCCTCTTAATAACATTCTTTTCTCCTCGGGCTGGTGAGAGGAGGAGGACTGCACTACAGTGGATGTTTGACTTTAATGCTAAGTAATCTGAGTTGTTATGACATGGAAAACTCATCTTTTTCCGTCAGCTTCAGGCTACCTTCTAATGGTCTGCAAATCAGCTCTTTTTATGCGTCCTCATATCCCACTCTTATGCACCCAGAAAGAATAGTCAATGGATGATGATGACGAGGATGCGCTCACAGAATAATTGTCGTGAATTTCATATAATCTCCAAGGATTTTGCAGACTCAATAGCGTAAGAGAACAAGGAGATATTATTTCATAGCTGCCCTTATGCTTCTGTAATATCATCTTGTTTATACTTGGGCTATCCTTATTCCGATACATACTGGTGTTAAAAAGCGATCAAGGTTTCAATGAAGACTTAAACAAGAAATTCTACACCAAAGTTATTCCTACTCGAACAGGATTGAGCTATAGCAATTGTTACAGGCAACATTACTTTGAATGGTATTGTGGTAGAGAAATAAATTGGCCATAGTGGTCTCTGATCCAGAGTGGTCAGCAGCAGGAAGCCTATAGAATACAATTTTAGGACGTGTGCCCCTGCCAGCCAGTCAAACAGGAGTGGTTGCATTCAAATTAACTCTTCATTAAGGATGAATAGGATTCTATACGTATCACACACACGCACTACTCTGCAGTAGCGATCCTCTGAATATGCTCATCATCCTTCTAGTTCTAAGGGGATTGAGGATATTAAAAAATATCTTTTTATTCTTCACTCCTGATCACACGTCCGCTCCGACGAGAAAACACACAGTTGTATTCATCTTGATCTTAGCCATTGGAGAGCTGTTTGCGTATGCAGTGTGTAAGAAGGACAATAGTTGAACGAGCCAATAAGAATTTTTCTGAAGTTCTAAAAGAGCTTCCTGCCGTGCACTCTTCTCGGATAACGCGTGACCAAAACCAGTTTACATTGATACATTTCACACTCTTGCCTGCTTGGCCACCGGTCTACTAGTCACTTATATAGACCCGCGCCGGGCAGGGAGAAAAATACTAACATTTTTACCCATAAACTCGCCACCCGGCATGTTGCCTTTGATGAACAAGTTAGACACTCTCCCCCTTTAAACACATGCACGTAATAATTGAAAAAAACAGGACACACGGAATTTTACTCATGCTAAATTAACTTTCTATCGTGTGGCCAACTTATTTATTGGCTCTTGAATAACGATATAGGATTCACACCTTGCATGATGTCCAATCAGTCGTTTATTAAAACTGCACAAACAGAAACACAAGCCGCACGTATGCAAATTTGATCTTCTTTCCAAATTCTTCTAGGACGATTTCATTTGGCGTTTCGTGAGGAGGCAATACTTTACACGGATTTCCTAACTCACAATGGCAACAGAACTGAATCAAGAATTTGGACGATACACGAAGAGGACGGATGATGTATCATGGGAGCAGTCCTTGAGAGGTGTAAATTGTTACTGGGAGGCTATGGTTAATGGGATATGCTGTTACAAGTAGTTGTGCCTTTTTTTTACTTCAAAAGGTACCCTACATGGCTCGTCTGACACGGTGTGTGTAAAATTTAAACTTTTTTTTTTACTCCTTTTAACTTAAACCCTTTTAATACTTTGAACTCTGGGTGCTATGGTGTCCCTCGGAAAATAAGGCTCCATTCCTTTTCATACTTGAACAATAATATCAAACCTTTCTGTATCCTGTGTGAATCCCTTCATAAAAAGATGTATATAAGCGTCCTACTGTAAGCCATCACATTGCTGTGACGTTGTTTGGGAATGTTTTTAGTGTCTACATGTGAGAACTATGTCTGAGAGATGAAGACGAAGAAGAGCTGCGTTATGATGATGCTAATGATGATGAAATTCATTATGATGTCGTTCATACGAGCTCATTCCCTTTGCATCTCCTACTTGCACTTTTCAGTGGGCAATCATACGCCAAGTTTATCACGATGGGTTCAGCATGAAACAGATCGAAAAATCCCGCTTATTTTGTTTAATCATGCGGTGACCTCTTAAAATCAGAACTAGGAGTATGTACTTATAAAAACTGTATCATTTTCTGCAAAAATGAAAGTATCTCACAAATTATTACGATATTAATGGAGGGAATCACGCTTCTTTTTGCCTAACTCGAAATACGGAAAAGAGGGAAAACCGGAATAGTCACGCGTCACACTGGAGAGGACAGTTTAAAGACAGCTGGCTGGAAATTCTGCATTTTTACTGGGACAATGTGCGTTTTAAAAATGATGAGCAACGCCTGGGTTTACTATTTTTGAGGCAATACTTTTCCTGTCTCTTTGCAACAACAACTGACCGTAAATGAAGAACTTGTTTTGGACCTCAAAACTCAGTGAAAGCAGGGACATACATTTTCCATCCATATTATATATTTAACACTATGCATGTTGTTTTTGTCTTACTTCAATGTGTGTACGGTACTCTGCATAAAAATAGTTTGTGTATGTAGGCATAAGTATGCTCGGTTGAATTGCATAGATGCGAGCGTTGATCAGTCCATTCTACAGGGATTAGACTCAGGGTGTATGCCTTGTCACAGTGTAGGGAGGATTCTGGTGCTGCAGATGCTAATTATGCATTCGATAAATATTAAAGTGAGCACAAAAACATCCAGGTGCTCCCTTCTTGTCCCCTGCACTGTTTTTTCCTCGAATAAGAATTCAAATGATCTCTCTCACTCTCTTTATGCATGCAAAGGACAGTACTGGGCTCTGCATAATTCTCCCTTGGAAACTAATGTTTCTCTCTCTCACTCTTTCGTTGTTATAAAATCTAACCCTTCTGCACCATGGAATTATGCCTGACCGTACATATAAATGGAAACGATGATTCAGAATAATGTGAAGCTCTCGTATGTGTGCGTTATCCATACATACAATATCAATTTCCGACTATCCGTTGGCCTATGATTGGGACAGGAGGAGGCAGTGCCCAGGATGGATGGTTGCTTGCCCGAGTATCGTAAGGGACACGCGTACATGTATGTACTCACGTATTCAACCTTTCTGATCGGACTCGCAACCCTTTATTTTATTCTAATTCCCCTGCCTTTCTTCTTCCGTCCCAACAATTCAGCCAATCCTATACTTTCCAATTTCCTTGCAGATCCTGACAATTGCAGCTTCAGCAGATTTCTAATCACACAAAAACGTCATCGGTTTTGCCCCCTTGCCGTCGCCGGTTTGGACCTGCTAAAGCATCGTTTCTTTTTTTTCCTGATGGACATAATTTTTTCTCGAGTCCTTTTGATGTTGTAATCGTAAGTTTTTCCTATGAAAAATGCAACCTGAGAATAGCACATGCATAAAATGACACAGTCAAGTTGTGTGAAATCGCCAAAGTTTGCAAGCCTCAGTGAGCTGCGCATGAAACTAACCTTCTGAAGAGGTGAGGAGTTTTGGTGTGCTTTGTTATGCAGGCTTTATCATCACGAGGAGTTGACGACGCGGTGAATGAGCACAGGATCGTTTGAGCAGCCATAAGAAAGCATAATTAAAGGGATAAGTGTCCCGGTGGCACCATTGTCAATTAGTAGAGCCCTAAATGGCGACAACTTTGCATAGTTCCTTGGGGAGGAGTCTCATGTAAAAGTCTTTGAATTTTTTGGCCGTCTCTGTTTTTGTATTGCTGTTCGTAATTGTAAGATATTGTCAGAACAGAATACTTGCAATTTCCTCAGTGTTCTGGAAACATGAATGTCTAAGCATTTTAGTGGATGCAAATTTGATTCCGATGTCTGCTTCAGCTAGCGACAGATACAATGTCCCTTCTGTTTAGTTGCTATTTTGACGTATAAGGTTTTTATTCACAGAAATTTGACATGTATTTTCAATTTAATATGCATATTGGTAAGGGAGTATGGACATAAAACAAGAGTACAGTTGTCATGACGCTGACGTGGATTTGTATTGGATCAACTGGGATGCAAATTATTAGGTGACGTACGTGTTTGAGGTAAATTGAAGTGGATTTGGTTGTGTGATGGAATAATCATATGATGGCCATGTGGATTTGATTCTCGACGGTTTCAACTGCTTCCTCTGTGACACAGCCGTGTAGCTTGAATAATGGACGATTTTACATATTCCTCTCCTCTCCCGGCAATAAGAACACAGGGTGCAGTAGAAAGCGTGCTTAGAAGGAGGACATATTATTATCCGGACGACTTTTGTACGCTATCACAAATAGAGATTCCCAGGTGATGGATAAAAAACATTATCGTTTAATACAGACTCTGGATCCTTTGAGCCATGAAACATGTTTACCGTTTGCATATCAAGGCGCTAAGACGTGACTACTTCCTGACCAGTGAATTGAGTTTCACAGTTTTCACATTGGACCATGCACCCTTCCCTTTTATCGTAATATGTATGGAATATTCAGAGGAAATCTACTGTATTCTAAATTTAGGGTCCTCTCTTTATGCATGAAGCAACAAGGATTGCGGATGTGAAGAGGATCCCGGACGTGGCTGAAGTGATACTGGCAAGGACGGAAACACACAAATATTACTGCCGCAGAGACACAGCCAGGTACCCTTACCTACATATGCGTTCACATTAGAGTACGGCGTCAGGGTACATTATATGCCTAACCCTTTAGTTCAGACACCAAAGAGATTTGGAGGAGAATAAATGGAGAGGCCTGTAATTTTGGAGAGGGATCCAACAAGTTGCATAGATTAATACAAGAGGCAAGGGATGAGGTTCACAGTAAGGAGCCCTTAAGCTCAACCCTTTTCTCCGTATCATCATACAATACCTGCTTGGTGGAAGGCTCATCATTATGCATGCACAATCCCAAGTACGCTCTTACCAGTCACCTACTGGTTATGCTGATAGAAGCCCTGGGTCGTAGGGACGGTCTTTCTCATGCTCATGCAGCTCATGTATATAACCCTTTTGGGACAAGATGCATAGCTAATAGGCTAAGGTACCCAGGAATCCCGCCTGGTAAATGTGTGCCCTTTTTTACATTTCATGCATACTCATTTCATCAGTGCTACCTTGACTACTTTTATAATCATAGTCATTCCATCACAGTCTCTCGTCCTGGAAGCAAACGTATAGCTTGATTGCATCAAAGTAGGCAAGAAAAGTTTGATTAAATTTAATTTTTCATATGCAGTTTCTTTTACAAATTCTGTTTCTTACGATTTCGGCGAATGAATAGACATTTTGAAAGTCATTTTGTGACTATTCGTGAAAGCGATACTCATCATTTCACAAGAAATTTGAATGCTACTCAGTGACCCTTTTTCATTTGTGTTTGTCAGTATTATTGACATAGTTGTTGTGCACTCGTGTTATTTCGTGTGATTTGCGGGTTTTTACTTTCCTCCTTTGCTTGTCGGCTCACAAAAGTGTGAAAAACTTTGCTTGGTTTTATGTGAAAAAGGGCGCGTAGAGTGATGTGCCCTGTGATTATGGTTAGCACTGTGAATACCATGTCTCCACTACAGCAAAAGTTACTTCCAGATTGGATGTACAGAGTAAATGAGCAAAAGTTTGCTTGGATCCCTCCCAATAGATGGGAAATACTTCCAAGTGCTGGTTACTCACACTCCTGCTAGCCGCAACCTGCGACATTCATCCCATATCTCTTTTGTTGTACGGCCAAATTCTCAGTTGGCTTCATTATGACTCCCGAACTCCGACTGTTAGATGTTTTGGTTGAATGGTGAGCGTTTTGCAAATCGTTTTTTAACATTGTCAATTTATTTCATCTAGTTGTATACCTTTGTGCAGTTTTGTAAGTCTTTTGATAAAATATTACACGACACTGCATAGTTTACAAATTTCATACTAATTTGGTAATTTTACTTGTATGACCCATTTATAATTCGAAAAAACAAGGGGTAGTTTTTTGTTTGAATCCTTTGCTAAAGCTCGGAAAAATCAATAGTTGGTATGGTTACAGTGATGGAGAGAGCGCTTGGGGTGGCTAGAGATTCAAGCAACGTTGTCCACGTTCTCCTCGCTAATGTTTAAAGACTAGTGCATCGTCACTGTCCACAGATTCAACAGAATCTCCAGACCTTCAGATTTCATGCAATGTCATACATGGTTGCATCAATTGTATGAAATGAAGGTTATTCTTGCTTCCTCGGAAAGCGAAGAATGATTGGAAGAGTCAATCCAAAGATCATCAAGGCCTTGGGTCTTTAAATGCTTTCAGTAGCGATACTTGAAAAGCTTTGGTAGCAAAATGCAAGTCACTATAGATCTATGATCGCATAAATAGCTTAAACAAGTATTCTGTGTGTGTATAGCAGTAAGTGTAAATTCTGTTGAAAAAACACAGTCATGTTATGAAAACACCAGATTTGTACCTGCACTTTAATCCAAGCACCCTTTCGATCCGTATCATGAATACAGTCGGAAAGAGGCAGCCGAACTACAACACTACCAAAGAATTAGAGACATTATTTTCTGTTGGCCTCTATCCGTGTTTGCCCCTACATAACGTATTCTGAGGTTGTTTAAAGGGGTCTGTTCAAATATTTAGAATGGACGTGTTTCGAATGACCCTGCCCATGTACATAAATTCAAACTCGGCAATAATATTTCGGGTGGTCTCCCAGTGTAGTGTGTATGGGTGTGACGTAAGTGTAGGTTATACAGAATGATGTAGGGTGTGGAAGTCCAGTGCATTAGCGTTAATACCATTAAACTCTCGTGTGAGTTGCATGTATATAGTGATGGAAATGAGATGAGTTAAAAATTTAAAATGGAAGGGCAGTTTGTCTGTCACGCGCTCAATAATACAGAATTGGTTGCGATTTCCAAGGGAATGCTTTGCCATTTTGTTTATTATTGATCTGGGAATTGCTGGCAGTGCGGAAGGATGTACACAACAGTAGCTGTGGAGACGACCGCGAAGAACATTGACAAAAACTGAGACTGAGAGAGCGGATAAAAAAGAGAAAAATGAGAGGGGTGTTGTTTGTATGTGCATAAGTTAGAAGGATATTCTTTGATGTCCAAGATGTGATCAGGGTGGTGGTGGGAAGGAGGAAAAGGCCGTAAAGGGGGAACTAGGGAAAGTAGCCACGTATAAATATAAGTCCCACATGGGGGAACACACACATACCATGCACATGAAGAGAGAAAGAAAAGCGGAAGGAATAGATAGCATAAGTTGTCCAAACATTGGAGAGTTAGCCAAGTGGAAAAGATGTGTGAGTACATATGTGGCGGTGAATGTGAAATGGGCTGAAGGAGGTCGTTTCTAAAACCCTACTGCCTCGTTCAGAATGGATAAATGTAAAATAAAAGAAATGAGTAGCTTTTGGATAGAAAAGGAAGCTCATAATTTTATCCAAGTCTCTTGCCATATAGGCACGGCTTTACTTTTCCACCAAAGCCAACAAGGATCATGCATGCAAATAGATAGACTCATAAACGGAAACATATATGAAATAAATATAAAAGAAAGTACACATACATAGATCGCACCAACTCACACTGACATGAAAGCACAGTAAACATACAGATGTACAGACTTTCGTACATGCCACGCAAAGGATATACGTGCACACAAGTATGTACTCTCACAACAATTGTTTTCTCACATGCTCTAGTTACTTTCGGCAACAAATGCCTGTACATTTGGGAAAGTGTATGCACAAGTCCTTAGCCACGGGCCATGGCTACTAACAGGAGAAAGTAATGCCAAATTCCCCATGCAAATAGCATAGGGATTGGACCAAGAGCTCAGAGGCACACAAGGCTCGTTGCATAATGACTGGACTCGTTCGAGACTATGTAGTGGTCTGTTAAAATTTTCTTTTGTGTTGCCCGTGCCTTTCTTGATATGCACGCTAGAGTCTATACACAACTCGAATCCTCTGGACGGGTGATGCTGATGCAAAGAAAGGTGGCTGGGAGTGAGAGGAAGATTTATTTGCGACATGCGGCGGGAGTGAGATAAAATTTTAATTTGGCCACAGTCGACGTATCTGTCGCTCTTTCATAAAATTTTTAGTCATCTCATCTGCACTGGCTTAAGCCAATGACAAAAGGAAAGCGAGTAAGGCAAAGTGTACGATGAATGCCTACGAGGGAGAGAATGAGTGAGTAGGTCCTTGTTGTTGTTGTGGGAGTGTGCACATAAATGTGGAGAATGGAACGGGGAATATATGGGTGAGTCCTTCAGTGGTTATCTTACATAAAGTAAGATTTTTTCCGTATCAAAGATTCTTCTCTCTGGACTTAAACCTATGCCTGAATGAGACTATAGTAGGATGAGGATGAGAGTAGCAGGAACGGGCATTGATGGGAATTGGAGGACACTAGCTGGGATTCTTAGGGCTGTTACATTGTAGAAACTGCGGGTGAGTGGCAGAAAGGGCGTGTTAGGAAATGACTGGTGGCCATGTTAGTGGTCATTATTGGGAGGAAAGCGCATGTTTCCCACACAGTGTGGCAGGTTCACGGGATCCGGAATCGATCCGATCCATCCGGCCATTCCAACTATTCTCTGGTTGCTGATGCCCGAGAGTGAGTAGTGAAGAGCATAGATGTATGGGAAGCAAACGGAAAGAAGAGAAAGAGCGGAGAGTGAGCGAGCGGGTGAGTGAGTGAGGGAGCCAACAGCGAACGATGGAGAAAAAACTCGGCTCTCGCATGGGGATATCCCCTGGGTGTGAAAAATGAACTAGCTGCTGGTAGGTCTCTGAATTTCCACGGCTCTCTTTCTCTCTCACTCTCCCCGCATACATACACGCACACACTAAGCTGAAATTTTCTTCGCGTTACAAAATCACATAACATGAGATGCTTAGAGTGCTGGACTACAGCTCAAGACCGAAGCTGCCACTGGAGGATCCCCCATCATATTTCATCAGACGTCGTAAGAACAGATTAAGTCCCGGCTTGCTCTGACCGCAGAAGAAATCCTTTTCCTTCTACTGCCACCACTATAGTAGCAGCAGCAGTAGTATAAGAAGAGCTTGTTTGGCTCCTCTAGCGTTCTTATTTACTCCTTAGGCCATGCTGGCTCTGCAGGTCTGTCTGATTTCTTCTAAGGAATAGTAACGAGTTCCTCCTTCTTCTCCTCCTTCACGCACTGCCTCATGTCTTGTACCTTCCCTCCTTTTCTTTCTCTCATCCACACAATACTCGTGATGAATGGCTCACAACTAAAGGCTCCTCATTTATTTCTAATTGCCAAACATTGATTCTCATTACGACGCGCTGTCATGCACGAAACCCGGCATGGTCTGAGACTGTAACTTTGGGCAAGCTGTTTGAGTATAGTTTTCTTCATCTTTTAACCTTAAGAGAGTCAGTTAGTTCCGTACACAACTCACGCCACTCTCACCACTACTTGCTCATGCAAACAAATCCAGCAGTTTCGCAATCGCCTCCGAGCTGCAATATTCTCTACATTCCTCTAAACCACTTCCTTCCCGTTCATTTTCTCATAACATCCTTTTCGTATACATGTTCCTCCCACTACTCCGATCCTTGTGTGTAAATAGAGCCATACGTGCGTGTATGCGTATGTTTGCGGTAATAGTATCGTTTGGGCGCCAGAAAGTTTGACCTTCTCACCCTCATATAATGCTGCACAAGTCCAAACATGACTGCTACAATCAAATTGTAGTGACATAGTCAGGAGAGCCTATTATGAATTCATTTGCTTCCGCAATCCCAAGGTGTATACAGCACTGCCTCCTTCACAGGAAGGCCATGAGGAGACGAATTCATGGCTTGTATGCATGCCATATGGATTCTCCTGAGGCAGTTCTTGCCTTGTTGATTTAGCATTTTTCCCGTGTAAACCCTTGGAAGGCGGGCATGAATGAAACCACGGAGGACAGTTAAAAGAGTGAATTATTCTGGTAGTGGGCTGCGGTTGCTTGATATTACAATTAAGCTCCTCCATAACAGCGGCGTGCATATGAGGAAAAGCTAGGGAAGACAGCTTAGCCGGTAGTGCAATAACAATTAGCTGAACACGGCAACAAGTAGCTTGTAACCAGGAATTTATTACTTCAGCCCGCCTTGTCTACGTGGCCATAGATATAAATGGAGAGGTTTAAATGTATACGCATATAAATTGACTTTTGTATGCAGAGAAGTAGTAGTAGGAGGCTCAGAAGTAGGAAACGGCGAGTGTGCATACATATTAAGAGCTGCTGGCACGCTTTTCACTTAACTCTCCATTCTTAACTTGTGTGAGAAAAGCTATTACACGGAAGGAGACGACTGCCGACGACGAAGAGATCGCTCTCTCTTACTGTAAAGCACACCACCAAAAACTCCTCTTCTTGGCTTGGATGAAATGAGCGGTGGTATTGCTCCACCAAATTATTAACCTCCAATGAAAAGTTTCCTCCTTGTTCAACATGCAAAAAAGTTTGCAAACTTTCTCAACTTCATTGTTCCACTAAATGGATGTCGCTCTAATACGTGCAACTTGTCTATGTGTCTCTGAGTATGGGTGCAACATCTTGTGCTGACGTTGTGCATACGTAAGTTCACGGAGTATATACGGCTAGAGAAGTACCATGATGAATACAATTAGCAGTAGGAACCATTTCTTCAATACTAAATCTGTGACCAGAGAGTGCCTCAAGTAGATTTTACAGCACTCCGAGGTGCATTCAAGTTAAATGTTGCAGACTCTAAACCTGGCATTTTCACCCAAAGTTTTCCTCTTGAGTGACACCATGCAAGAATGTCAACTTACAAAGCAGAAACATACACTCTCCGGCAACAGGTACAAGTTCAACATAAGCCTCGGGTATGCACTCCCATGAACTATTCTAAAGTGCGAGTCACATAGGGTTGAGAAAAGAGGCTTCAGACAAATAGTACCTTTCCTCACTTGGACGAACCGGTTTAGTTCGGTCCAGATGTGCTAAACAATGAAAAACTGCAACAGTTCTTATTTAAGCATCGAAATTTCATATTCCCAAATGCATTCATTAGATCTCAGTATTCTGCAATTCATTGTAGGGTCGAACAAGTTAGAATTAAAACAATAATCAAACTTAAAATGGGTATCTACATTAAAGATGTATCTCCGTTCTACTACCTAACTGGCATTCTTATTTATTCCTTTTGTAAGAACAGGTTTACGTACAGCAAATTTTTTTAAAACCTTTTTCAGCGAATTACTTGCCAAATTGAACGGATTTTTGTGTTATAATGTTACACAACGAAAGTATAATTTCCCACAAAGGCATGCAAACCACCTGGTTGATCAGTGGACGCCTTTTAAGCTCAAGTACGTTGCCATATGAAATGGTAAGTTATATATTGTACATTCATAATATAGAAGTTAAGTTAACACAGATTGAGGTTTCCATAGTGCAGAAAGGATTGGGCTCACTTGGTGTATGTAGAACGTAAGTACCGGTTTCCTTCGACAAGAAATAAGCTTGTAGCAGTGGTGGAACATAATGAGCATTGACGGAGTTCTGGTACACAGGAGAATAATGAAAGGGTTTAATCTGCTCACCAAGTGCGGATTAAATGGCACAGCTTTGTATCAATGAGATGAATACTTGTACATAGGGCGGACTAAAAGTAAACTTTATTAGTAACTGCAACCGTGCACTGGCTGAGTGCGAGCCATGACATGGATACTGAGCAACGCATGTTATTTCATGTACTTAGGCGAACAAAGAGACAGGATTATGTTGTTATTCGTTCATTCAGAGACATTGCAGCTATTTGTTAGATTACTAGCTTTTGTTCAGAGTCAAAAGGGTTTGAGGTTGAGGTGGAAAAGAGGTAAAATTACGAGAAAATCGAGTGAAATCCGATCAGTGTTCTGTGAAATCGATACTGTATGCTTTCATGTTCAATGGGGATCTAATTCGTTTTTTATTTACCACCTTTTTCGCATTTTGTACCCCAAATATCCATGTTTGGATACTCCAAGTTTTTGTTCCCGTCTCATTCACGGGGTAGCACGAGGAGGATTGTCATAAACGTGGAAAGTAGGGTCTTTAACACAATGTACATTTGATCCGTCAAGGACTCTATAGAGGAAAGTCTCACCCCAAGTATGACACTAACAAGTTACACTAATAAACTCACGTACATGCGCTGTAAAACCGAATACAAAACTTTTCTGCTGTTCTGTTTGATTTCATGACCAGAGAACAGTTAGAATTCATAGCAAATTTCCTGCTAGCTTCAAGAACCACACATTCGTGATTGTGATAACTTTTTGGATAAGAAAGACATTTTTCCGGCCTCTCGAGTGTGCCAAGGTCTTTGATGGCACAAAGAAACTACATTCTGTCATTCTTTCAAGGACTTGGGCATATGTGAGTTGCATCCAAAATTTTACTAACACAACCGCCACAATTGCCGCGACTCAAGTTCCACATGTTGAGTTTTTTAATGCCATTGCACCGGCATCCAAAAATTCACTGTGTGCGCTTCATACATGGTTGGATGACACCGTTCTGAATAAACTGAAAGCGAACTCATGTAACGTAGGGCTAAAAGGGTCAATAGGCTGGGGAGAGCTGGAGCTACACACTTTTTATACATTAACTACAAACAACTGGTACGAACGAAAATATTTAACAACTTTAAAGGTCTAATTTACATTAAAATAGTGAATATGAGTACATAGTGTGGTGGTTGGACATTTTTTATATAAAATCTGTTACACTGGATGACCGTTTGTATGTACAGTGCTCACAATGATAAAAGCTCTACTAATGTCAAATGCTTAACAAGCTAAAAGAAAAATCTGTACTTCTTTGTATTGAAAGGGTTGTAGTGGCAGCAAAGTTAAAAACAGAGCAAAAAGTGCATAGATACCTTCTTTTCACATACATACGGACATTTCTTTCCCTGTGACACCGCTGTGATCTAAAGCCACTACTGTGGTTGACCCTTGCCGTTAAGCACATAAGGGGATCATAGAGTGACAGCGTAATAATAATAGCTCATGCAGTGCGTTGCAGAAGTGTAAGGTGAAAAATACGTATGTACAGAAGCAATGATGAGCAGCGGGGTGTGAGTTGAGGCAAGAAAGGTAGCGCGTAGAAGGAAGAAGTAACCCCCAGGGTCCACTGGGAGAGAGCAGTTCACATGCATCAGGCGGAGTTGCTATTACGTGCACATCATTAACGCGCCATCGACATGTATAAAGGAGCATAAAAAATAAATCACAAGCTTTCAATTGCTGCTGTGTACACATACGTAGGGAGAGAGAAAGAGCACTGAATCCAGGGCTTTTTGCTGTTCTCATCCGTGAGAAAAGAGGTGAGCATTCTTGCAGTCTTCCCTAACCCTTTTTATAAACTTTATGACGTGATCAGGCGATCAAATAATTATTTTTATTTCCAGTCACTGAACCATGGAGACAGGAAGGTCTTGAAAATATATACAATCTCTCTTACTCCCATAAATTTTGCAGTTTGAAGTCCAACCTTTCCTCAAGGCTTCTGCTTTTATATATCATCACATGCTCTCTAAAACACATACAGAAGGGACCCATAAAGGGTCAGCATGACACATTGCGTATACTTTTTTTAAATTCAGTTGGGTATTAACAGGTACTAACGGGCAATGCTTGGCCATCCGGTGAGTGTTGCAACAATAGAATTGCATGAGTGTACACAGCTTGGACAATGCTCCGATTTGGATGCTAAAATAGCAGCAAAAGCGCATTAGGGCATTGTGTGACTTAATACTTCCAGTAGTGAAGTAAACGGATACAGATTCAAATCATGATTATGTGAAGTTGGGGTACAAAATTGAGAAAACAGTGCAGAAAAACCTTGATGATATGTCTGCATCAGTGAGAAGATTGGTTTATTGGGGAAAAGACAAAAAAGGGACAGCCCCCGTACTTGGCTGCTTTATTCCGTCTACGCCCACTGCGATAAAAAGACAAAACAATGCGACTATTCTGTGATCTCTCCTTGTGGTCTCCCCCGTCCGACCAATCTTAACGCATATGGACATGACCCTCGCCGATGCGTAACGCAGTAAAACGCACATGTGGTGGCCAAATATTCCTCCGCATTTGTGTACGTATTGCCAGTCGTTGACGTTGTACACGGGTAAAAAGTCTCCTGATGTTACTACCAGGTGACTTCTGTATAGTACGTGGATGAAGCTACATGTGTACACAGGAGATGAAAGGCCTAGAAGAAATTGTTATGCATTTTGTAGAGTATTAGTACAGAATTATAAACTGAAAATTCCGTTGGTACAATCCCATGTCAAAATATTGGACTAAAGCAAATACATAAGTGAATTTGTATGAGTATATAACTTATTTGATCACTTCCAGCTTACGCTGTACATGTTATTTTTTCACCACAATATTCAGTCCATTCCATACACCACATGCTCCATTAATACTCCCTGTCCACAAGTACGGAGAACATTTGTTGGTGACCTCACATAATTATCACTTGCCAAAGTGCTGCCGTTGGAATAAACAGGTCACGTTAGTATCATACAAAAGTTTTTCGAAGGGAAAACTGAAATTTGCGTACGGCAATAGTTTTCCCCAATGTCAAATGTAACAGCGACGCCGTAGGTATGCAAACGATGGTCATTCGCGACGAATGCGCTGAGAGCAAATGGCTTGTAACGTTGTAACATTGCAAGCTCACATATGACACAGTGCGGGAGATTGTGCGTGCTCTGTACAACCGTTTCCTTTCTCAATTGCTGTCATCACTGTACAAGCTGCGTACGCGTGTAAGCATTTTCCTACTGTCCTCCTGACTGCGCTGTTTCCCGTTCATGTTCCCCAGTAATAGAGAAGGGCTATAGTGTGCCTGAATTGATAGCTAAATCCTACTGGTAAATTTGTGCATTCTAGCTGACATACGCATAGCTTTGAATGACGTACAAAATGCTGCAAACAGATCAAGAGAGACACAGAAATAGGAGGCAAACTGCTTGATTTGCCCAAAATTGTCCTTACTGCAAGTCCATTGCTTTGTCATAAGCCCCATTATCATTCCATCCGGATGAAACTAATTTTGTAGGGTAAACTAGAGAAAATAGTTGGATCGAATAGGAAGAAGGAGTGGAGTTACACATAAGATCACACATCCTCATAACACTCGCTTAGAAACCAGCACCTGGGGTAGTATGTGCGTATTTGGTGGAAAACTTTGTGTGTAGCCACAGCAATGAGCCTACACTACTTCGAGGTAAAATTCAATCCACTTTCATTACACAATTAACAAAATTATTATTCAAACAATGTCCAAAAGAGAGACATGTGTGGTGAATATGGGCTCAGTGCTGCTTCCGTTTAGACGTACAGAACTTGTATGTCTATTGGTCATTTGATTTTATGTGAGAAAGTTACAGTGGCGATTTAGTCCCGATCAGTCCGCAGTTTCCCATGGAGCAGTGTAAGCAAATGTGCTCCATGTCGTTTTCTACGTTCGACGAGCTTTGATTTAAGCACTCCATCCATAGTATTCCTACGGAGAAACACTGGGAGAAACTTTAATTTCTTCGAATTACAGATTTTCTCTGCATCCAATTTAACAGTCTTATTGCATACTCATGTATACTGAGACTGACACGTACTCTCTCAGGTTAGTTGTGCTCGGACATAAGGTAATAGTACAGTAAACTGTCTAACGATACAATCGGCAGGCATAACTAAATCGCTTCCAGCTCAACCCCGCGCGAATATGTGCTCGTATATTCCTTTGCGTTGCAGGGGCCAGTCGATTCCCGCATGATTCGACGTCATATTTATTACTACGAGCGAGTACTGATGCGGACATGAAACTATGAGAGACATTACAAAGGGGAACTTTAGGGATTTTTCTGTGTTGTTTGGATGCGGGAACTAACTTTTTGATGATGGTAAGAATTTTACTGCATTGTCCGAAGGATTAAACCTGCACAGTCATTTGTCCATGCATGCATTTGATGTTGCATGCTGAGACTGTAGGGAAGGACAGAGGAAGGCGAGAGAGAGATAGAGAGTAAGACAGGATGGTCGTCTCAGAGTTGAGAAACGACAGTTAGAATTGATTGAGTCCTCTAGGAAGCGAGTCTACTTGCCAATGGCTTACGATGGATAGATAAGAAGATGGATAGATAGAAGGATAGATAGATGGTTGGAGAAGACAGACTATAGACGACTTAGCGTGTCTATGGAAGGTTTGTTCATCAGGCAAAATCGATTTAGGACTTCCTAGCTAAAAAAGATGTGCATTCAAAAAACTCCGGGACTGGTGGTAGACATGAATTTTTTCTCTTTTCGTCCTGTGCACATTCAGTTGTAACTACTGACTGTGTGCACACGTATATTCATGTCTGTGTTAGGGACACATCCTTGTACATATTGTGTGTTTTTCTGGAAGAGACATAATGCTTCGTATGTACTTAACATTGAGGGTCATAGAAGAAGAAGACATGGTAGTAATGGACCATCTTCCAGTTCCATCCTTACAGCAAGCAATGATGTAAGAAGAAAATAGTGAAGGGAAATACATCCGTCCAAAGCTGATAGGTTCTCATGGGGTTACTTTTTCGGACTCGACTCAGCTGAGTCCATAAATTTTAAGACCGTAGAGACTTATACGGAATAGTTTGGTAACGAAGAGAAGAGAAAGACACGTGAAAGCCGGAGAGAACGAAGGCACGTTATATTGGAAGGAAAGAGCGTAGGATGGAGGAGAAATAGGAGCTTGAGTCTCAGAAGGGTTCAGGGATTCAAGAGATGGGTTATTTTCTAACCAATTTTCTTGCTGACTATTGCCCTTTTTCTGAAATAACAGAATCATCAGTCTTTTGCTCTGCTCAAATTTCGTCCGCATCGATTCTTTTATTTGTACGGACTCGAATCCCAAAGGCATCACCATTTCGACTTACTCTTCTTTGTGTCCATAGTATCATGACTTTCTGACTCTGCACTCTCCTGTTTTACTGTCGGCTTTTTCCTCATATAATACTGTCACTAGTATCTGTCCTAGCACACATACACACAGACAAACACGTATTTTCCTATGCATGGATTCCGAATCCGTCTATAACGTAAATATTCCAAAGGGTATTCTCCGCTTCCAGTCTTCGGTAGAGATGCACACACCAATGTGGCTTAGCGTCTGGTCTTCAATACTATTTCTCCCGTATTTAGTTACCCACCATTCTAGTAGACCAGCCTCTGCGGGCTTTCCATCTCACAGGACAGTGGAGAGACATGAGCGAAGGAGTGAGTAAGTGTGCATCTAAATAAGATAGAAGAAATGCATACATGTTGGAGAAAATCCTAGGAGGATCCGCTCGGTTAATGTTACACGTGACAGTAAAAAGCCTTTAATAGTGGCGCGTCTCCTTCTTTTTTCCACAGACTCCATCTTTATGGCGAAGACCATGCTGCTGCTCCTTCTGGATCTTAACTCAACTGGCTTCGTCTTATCCTTGTCTTCTTTAACTGACTCCCCGCAATATCCATCACACGTCGGAAACTCCTCACTATCTTTCTTCTATTTTCTATCAAGTCAAAATCAAACACTATTTTTCTTAAGCTACCACTTCGTTTCAACCACCGTTGTGGTGCCTCGTCTCCATGTCTGCGCTTTTTTCCTCTTTCTCTCTTTCTCCAGTTCGGCCCTCCTCTTTCAACCTAGCACGGACGTAATTCCGCCACTCCTCCAACACCCCCATTTATTCATTGGAATGCTCTTTATGTGTTTTTCCATCACATTCTGCTTGAATAAAGTAGAGGCATTCATAGAACACACAACAACAAACACACATGTATATGTTCTATATGCGTTGTATATGGAACACATTTAGTCATGTCCACGCCTTTTGCTAGCCACGATCCCGCCATAGTGGTTATAATGATGTGTTTGTTGTAATGATGACACAATGGATATCTTTATTTCATGCAAAGTGTACTAAACTCTAGTTGTCGCGTTCATATTGTATATATAGCTCACAAGTTGAAAATTCTTACGTAAGGACAAAAATAAGAAGTCAAAAAGTACTGTAGCATCTCAATTACATGTTTAGTTGTCTACATGGTCTTGAAGCCAACAAATATGGAGAGGGAATGGTGAGAATAATGGTTCCAGTGAAATGTTTTGGCCACATACTGAATATTTGCACTAATTTTTCCTATGCTTTGTCATTCTAGTTTATTCATCTATTTAGTTGGCCCTGGATTAGATTTGCAATGCAGGCCTACTGACTTCTGTGTTTTCCTAATAACGTTGGATCATCAAATACACGAATAAAAAAGTATAGAATACAGGGAAGCACATCCTCACTGTTGATCCCCCAGTTACAAACCAATGGGTGTGAAGATTTGTTGAAAAAACAAGTTTCAAGTGGTCCTATTGATGGTTCTAATGATGTTGTCTGTAGATCATGTTTATATATCTGTGAGTAGAGTTAATCAAGAAATTCAAGAGGATACTCTCTCGACACATTCGGGTGGCCGATATTGATCCTACATGAAAATAATGTAACAATGGACGTTGATGTTTATGTACGAAAGGGTTGAGATGTATGAGATAGAAGCGTAGAGAGTCGGGCTTGAATTGCACATGGTTGATTGCCTTGTTTTAAAAAATGGAAACCCTTTCACTGTGGACAATGCGGCAGAGAGAGTGAAAAAGAGAGCGAGAGTGAAAAACTAACCACCGCTGTATGGTCTCCCGCTGCTACCTCCTGCCCGTCTACTCTTCCTCGTGATGATCGTGATGCTCTGCCATATTAGAGTAATATATGCTAACGTCAGTCCGAACTGACTGATCAGTTACAATAGTATGGTAGGTCGCCTTTTTTATCTCCTTCCCATTATACGGCCAAATGATTAATGCCCTGCGCACCACCTAAAGTTCGTCGTGATGGCTACTCCCCACAACCGTAACATCCCAATCCATCTCCATCTGTCTCATAAGTTATCTTTTCTAAATTTTAAAAGGTGATCCCAATAATATACAGTACGAAATTGAATCTTATGTTTGAGCACACTATGTTTTTTATGGTAATTTTCCTTCATTCTCGACTTTAAATAGTTACATAACACTTTACAATAATTGCTCGTCATTTGAGAGCAACTGCTTCCGGTATACCTTTTCCTTCCCTCTCTAAGAAGACCATCTGATTAATTTAAGGGGTGTTACAGGGTATTGTAATAAAATGAGGGATTGAATTCTCGGATGAGACCGGTGGAAGGCTTTGACACTGGTGTATTAATGTGGATTAGCATGGATCCGGACCTGCTTGTATTGGGTAGGGACGATGGAAAAGAGCGTGCATTATTAGCGTGAGATAGCTTCTCCATCCTATGGAAACAGGGGCGGAAAAGGGTTAATGAATAGCAGAATCTAACACCTCGTCAGATTTTTTCTTCATGTAAGAAGGCTTAAATAAATTCTGTATTGATGCCCTCGGTATGTAGAATAGGCGGAAGGAGATTTCCACCGTTCACATGCGTACACTCTATCTTATGATATTATCGTGAAAGGGGCCTTTTTTTTTACACATCTTTTGACTCGTACAAAAAACCTACGTAAGAAATCCTCTGTGAAAGACATGTACGTAGGTAGAGATAGTTCCAGATTTTTCGCTTCACTCGCACACAGAGAATCTGTAGCAGGAGGAAAGGCTGATGAATCAATGCATGTATACTGTATGTGTTTCATAATGACTGAGCTAAGAGGGAATTTTTTGTTAGCCTTTTGTATAAGAACATGCCTCTTTTGAGATGGAATCCCGTCATGCGGTATGTAGGGCTTGTGGAGTATACAATAGAATAGTAACGCCGCCTCACCCAAGGTCCAGCAATGTGACAGGCCTTAGGTTTCTCTGCTGTAGTAAATTGGACCCCTACTTGCACCCTTGACTTATATAATCGGGATGGTGTGTGTCATAATGATGATGCTACTCAATGAAGAGCATTAGACGGATTCAATACCATCTGGAGGAATAAAAAATACTACTTTGTATCTCATGATTCTTTTTTTTTTGCCAAATGCGTCCGTACATAGCAAACATGCTGAATCAGTTGCACTCCCTTGAGAAAAGCTGACGACTTAACCCCTTCCGCGCTTCGAAGACGGAGAAGAGATAGAGTGAGAAAGAGCGAGAGGACAAAATAATCTTTTCACGTGGAAATTAATGCCCCAACCTTTTCATGTCGCCAGCATGTGAGTATGTGTGAGGTGGAAAAAATTGTTCTTTGTTACATCTACTCCGTGATAAAAAGGTTATGGTAAAGGCTCTTGAGGAAGGCAATAGAGCTTAGTTAGATAGAGGTGGGGAACCTGCCCGATACTTTTATAATCTTGACTGGCATTTGGACAAAAAATCCTTCCTTATTGTTGAACGAATGGATTGGCTTGCTCAAACTAAATTAGTTAATGAGCTTATAAGCTAAATAAAGACAAGGCTCTAATTTTGCCCGTGCTCAACTCAATCATCCTTTCAACACATAGGGGAAGGACGAGCATCGGGCATTGTTAGAGAATTCGCATTTTAAGATGTACGCATCTCAAATTTTAAAATTTTTAGATTATACGGAAAACAGATCGAGTCACATGTGTGGTTACGTTTGCAATTTTCTCTGTCGGACTCATACAACTATTGATATCATCTAGACCACATAAGTGGTAAATATTATTCAGCTCCCTTCCTTGAAACTTGACGAGGTGGAATAAAGCTGTTTTGCAACAAAAGCCTCATTTACATTTCATTACACTGTTGTGTATCGTATTCTCTTTCCGCTACAACAGAATACCATTGTGAAAATATGCTTTCAGTGCCTTTCGCATCCGGTGCTCTATGACACTGAATACCCAGTATTCTTTAAGGATCTTCATGTCCGTTAATGAGCTCTCGAATATTATTTATCGCCCAGCAAAGACAGGTCATTATAAAGCCTGAATTTCCACGAACTTTTGCATTAAAAAAGGTGTGAGCTCAGGATTCGATTCGACTCATTCTTCGACTTGAAGTTAGCAATGGTTTGCATTCGAATACCACTTTTTACATTGGGATCGTGTTTTAAGGGTACTTCCATCAACAACGAAAACTGTAGTGTTATGGCCATACTAGAAATAGCCAGCACCTTTATAGCCTACAGCGTGGGTCCCGTAACATCCGTGGAGCAATTTACTTTTCTACCACTGTTCTAATTTATGTCACTAAAATCAAAATTTTATGAAAATTCAAGGTGAGAGCCAATGAAAATAGCAGATTTTTAGCTCAGAAAGTTTTGAAACTCCTGAAAAACTTACGTTGCAAGACCACTGAGTCCGTTGTGAATTTTCTCTTAAAATTCTCGATTTTCCGCAATAAGAACTCAAAATTTGCCCACAGGAAACGAAGTGAAAAGTGTTGTCACAGAAACTGCGGCTGTCATGATAACGCTATGTCCCGAATCTTTCAAATTTTCTACTCATGTCATTCTTCAGAAGAGTCCAAAAGCTTACCACTGTGAAAATACCGTTAAAGCCCCCATTGCAGTGCAATAAGCTACATCTCGACTCCTCTCCGTCCGCAATTTTTCATAGGCTATGGTACTTGCCCAATGGATCAACTCATAACAGGGGCCTGCTACTAAGTACGTCAAAGTACTGAGATATGTCTCGTAAAGCATGCATGTTGGAGTACTAATTATTTTCTCATTACATCAAAGCAAGGGATTTACTTCAGTCCATCCATAATTAACGATATAGGAGGGAATTGGAAATTTAGAGAAAGTGAAATACGTCAAGAGTGAGTCGTACTACATGGACACTTTGAGGTACACATTAGCCCACGTGAATTTACCGTAGAGGTTGATTGAGCCTGCTGCAAATCCACACAACTCTGTTGCATACGAATGAAAATTTTCGGTAGTCAGATTACTAACTACGCATGGAATAACAAAGCAATACTGTGCAAATAAACAGGAAACCGAAGAGCAATATTGTGTCTGTCATGTCAGATGGAGGGTTGGAGTGCAGGATAACAAGTGAATGTAGAGAGAGAGAGAATTCTGTGCAATAGCAATGTTTCCATCCTGTGATGCTGTAGTCAGCATGAGCCGGTGCCTATTTGAGCAATGTCTAACCTGGAACATGAGAATTCTTTGAACGTGTCATGTTGAAACTTGTAATAGTTGTGCAATTGAGTACATACACATACAAGACTTTCCTTCCCTGTCCAACTTGATACATTACCCAGCAAGTTACTTCACTTTACTTCCACTAAAGACTCAGTATATACAAGTATACGCAGCCTTATTTTACCACAAATTCCTAAATATGTGCACTAAAATACATACATAAGCTGTCACATCTGCTCGTTTTGCATTCATGTGTGAATTCCCCAAATGCCGGAATCAGTACGCTTCCCGATCTCATGACTGGACAGATAAATTACGTTTAACGCTCATACTTGTATCATGATATCTTAGTCACGTTCTTATTCTAATTTCGAGTTGAAAATTAGACAATTTAGACCATCATGCTCACAAAACAACTTGGATTGAGCGGGGACGACTATTGTGGCATCATGAGACAATCATACCTCCCACAATAGGGTGGTTGCACGAGCTGTGCTACAGGCCACGTCTGATAGTGGAAGACACATCAATAGTCGTGCCTGTTGAGTAGACTGGGAGGGCGTCGACAGTTCACACTGCTGGCGCTACCTTTTGAATTTTAGCTGCAACTGGCAACTTTCACTCTCTTGTTTGTGCGTGAGTATTCATGCCTGTGTACAATCATAAATCGAGCCTGTGTGAACGGATTGGGGTGGTAAAAGTTAAGCTTTCCACCGTGAGCGTGGGAGGCCTCTAATTTCAGTTTCCGTTTATAGGGTCCTCATCTCTCACTGTTTGGTAATAGCAACTGACTCGCAGTGAATCTTCCATAAATTAACACCGTAAGAGCGGGCCGAGTTTCATGTTGAGAGAAACCTTTGTGGTAGTGAAACTTTGCGCTCGGATCATCTTGATTTAATGAATGATTTATGTGTTTGTGCTTGCATACATTTTGTCCTCTCCCTTTCTTGCAAATACGAAATGAACAAAGAGCCCCTTGCACTTCTTTCGTGCGTCTTTAAGTATGTATGCTGGAGTTTAGCGAGATGACTGTGCGCGAGACGCAGGAGTAACTTGTTGATATTAAAATCACTAATGATTCATGCATAACAAGTAGCATTATTTTTTCACATATGAATTTATCAGTATTATACCATGTCACTCCTACTTTAGCGTGCTCTCATTACATTTGCGTCTATTTGGCCCTCGTTCAGCACAGGTTTTTTGCTCCCTGTTTACTAAGCACGGTCATTTTAACGTACATGAAAGTCTGTCCACAAGAGTTCAAGGACTAAATATTCATCAAGTATCCTGAAAACTGCATAGTTGTTGAGATTGTAAGTCTGTAAACGAGCGAAAGACTAAGAATAAATTACGAATTGCTTAGTTTTTGGTTAAAAGTAGAGGAACCATTTCGAGTTTAGGAAGTTAAATTGATTAAAAAATTGCAGAAAGCTCACACGAATCACGTTTAATGTCTGCAGAAGCAGCACCTCTGTAAGGATTTTCACTTATAATTATTTGTAAAATCATAATTCCATTCCCGTAGGAACAAGGAGATTAATTGGTGCGGAACGTTAGCTTGTGGCGGTGAACTTTTCAAAAGAATGATTTAATGTTATTATTATGAGGACAAAAGGTACAAGGCTTAGGTCGCTACTTCCTGCATTCAGAGGTATCATTATCAAAATAAATACGTACCGTGTCTAGTAGAAATACTCAGGAATATCTTGACTTATTTGCCTTGCGAGCTCAGCGAGAACCCAGACATAACATAGTCAAGGTGGGACCTATGTAAGGTTGTATGAACTATGCATACGTCAGTGAGTGTTTGTAAGTATTATTATCATTATCGTCATTGTGTGAGTTTATAAGAGAGAAATGAAACATAATACTGGCGGCAGGCAAGACAAGATTCCAAATTAAACCTGTCAAAGAAGGATGGAAAATCTATTGGGTTATCTATCACTCATCATTCTGTCTGATACGAAGTCCTTTCCCTACTGTTACTGGCTGGATTATCTTCATTATTTTAACAATCCCCTTGTACAGCTCTGTGTGTGGCTGTTATTTGCACTGATGTGCGTCAAGGAATGTTCCCTACAAGGGATTTACGCCACTATACAAGTTCGTTTGGAATTGTTAGCCACACATGTAGTCTCTTCATGGTTTGTTTCCTCAGTGCTGTGTTGATGTAGTGAGACGACGCTCCCCCCACCACCCTCTTCCCTCTATAATACATATACTACGACGTAATATTACCGAGATTGGCTCAGGTTTTCAATAGCGATTGCATTATCTAATCGTCCTGAGTATTTCTCTAAGCTCTTCCTGTCTATATAGTATTAGCCAGTGTCATGAGTCATAGGAAGCGGCTTAGTTCGTTCAATGCTCACAACAACATCCAGTTATGAATTTGAATTTTGATGCTTGAGAGAGTGAAATCCATTTTATTTATTTGTTCTCTTCATACATGCTTATGTGTGTGGGCCTGTATGAATATGTTGATATTTGTTATTAACACGATTAAAGCTGGGGAGCAACCTTGGAAATGGATGAATTTCTATCTTCTCTTTCTATTGCTTTTATTTGAGTCCCACATCCCAGTGCAATGTGAAGGGATAGTCATTTTATATCATGATGATATGTGTAACAGCGTACGGAGAGTGAGATAGAGAGATCGTTCTAGGCTTCATTACACAGATGACACATGAGATGTGATCTCAGGATCACTGAGGCTCAGCTCAACAAACCTCACAAGTTTAAATACATACACTAATGCAGGACAGAGAACATCTACTAATTAACCTGATGACATGCCAGTCCCAAAATTTACTTGGCTTGGAACCCACTCGACTGTCAATACCAGATTTCTACTGAACATAACAGGAGTTCGTGAGGGAAGCCTTGCTTCTATAGACGAAGTTTCAGCTAGTCAGAGAATTATCACGACTAATATGTACACTCATGCACAGCCACTATGAAAACGGGAAATCATAACGATATCCCCTGTCCCTTCACTTGAAAGAATCATGTCACGTTTCATCTGCATACAAAAAGTACGGGAAAAAATATAGAAATCCTCGTTCCGATTGACCAATCCATGTAAAACATGAAACATTTCTTCTTGGGCTATCTCCCAAGGCATTCTCAGCCTAAGCCCAACAGCTTTAAATGAACAAACTTTAAATTTTCTGGCTTTAATTTTAAACAAAACAAACAAATATACTACACAACTTGTCTTGTACCCATACATTCTCAATTACTATAAGGTGGATTATGTCATCCAAAAAGATTCTACTGACGTCGCATATTAATTTTTGTTAGGACAATTGATAATTCCGTAATTTGTATAGCAATTGAAGCAGAAAAGTCTATATGATATAGTACAAGCTATTATTACATGCTAGAAGTATTCTACTTCTGAGCAAAAACATCTGTTCAATGATCCGCATATGAGAGGGATAGCTGATATCCAATATGAGCGGGGAGAATTCTCATGTTGGTTATGCATATCACTTAGAATGTTTGAAGATAGCATTGATGTTTTCTCTAATTCATCCCCAAAGCTACCCAAGAGAAATATAGAGGTAGACCATTGTGTAAGAAAATGATGATATGGAGCTCGAGGTAAGAAATAATGCTTCCACGATAAGCTTGGCGAAGAAGGTTACGCTGGTTTAGCATGACTTAAGCTGGAAAAGGTTCGACAGTGGTGTGTCTGCCTAAGAGAAAGAGAGCAGGAAAGAAGCGTCATTAAAATAAGTGCAATTTTAGAGAACGAGAGAGAGAGAGAGAGAGAGAGTGGGAAGGGAAAAAGCATTAGGGTTTGGTTGGACGAAGGTGAATATTTTTTGATTTGGTTCGTTGAGTTTCAAGGGAAAACGGGAGAGTTGGGAGACAGAAGAGTCGGGGAGAGAGACAGAGAGAGAGAAAGGCTGAAGCATGCACGGTAGGAGATAACCGATGAAGAAAAGAGTTAAAATATGCGCGAAATGCACATACATGCATATTTTGCTAGCCACCGATCGATAAATGCCCGCACTCAGCTCTACGCTTTTTAAAAGCAACTTCAACTTCTATACACACAAGCGGACGTGGTAGGGAGAGTTGCTGTATACCACTGGCGGCTCCTCGCGTCCATCCAACCAGCATCACATCATCAGGCCTTTTCGAATTTCGATCTCACTCTTCTTTCTCCCCACCGAGCACAAGTCCTCTCTCTGCAGCGTCGTCCTCCTTCTCTTCTCTTACTCCTATGCACATGCACACGCACGCATCAACATAAATACACACAGATACATATCAACAGCACAGACTCTCCATGGGTAACTACAGTTTTGCTGAAGGAATAATTTTTTCTCTCTCCCCGCCACAACCACCATCCGCCGCCTTCCTCCTACTTTTCTTTTTCCCTTGTCTGTCCTGTCCGCCATTATACCCTCGACATAATGGTCTAAACTTGCCTATTTTTCAATCGTATATCATTCACTGTCGATGCACTTGGATAGGTGCCTGTAATCGTAAGAATCTGGAGTCTTGTCATGTTAATCTGCACCTGTGGCTTTTGCTAATTAGTTTGAGATAATAAATGCAACCAGTAATCATGCACGCAGTTTAAAAAAAATTACAAACGAATTTACAAATGAAGACGAATTCATAGTTGCACAAAAACATTGTGGAAATAGTATTAATGCTTGCGGTGGCTCAAGTAGACTCATGTGAAATCAAGCATTTGGAAATTCATCTAAAATAAACTAATACTTTGTGATGCATTTCTTAGTGAGCCTAAGGATGACCAATGAAAATTAAATTATTGGCCTAATCAAACTGCAGGCAACTAATTTCAGTCGTTGTGTTAGGCTCGGGTGCAATGCAATTATCATAAAGATGCACTTTAAGCACCGTATCATAAAGTTTCGGCATTCACTCAGTGTGTCTATCCCTCACACCGACGGTGCGATGTTCTGCATACGCCCATTCACTCTGCCGCCCGTAGTAGGATTGTAGTAATTCTGTGCAGATAGTTCTCACAGATATGCACACACAGATGAGAATGAAATGGTGAGTGGATGGATACTTATTCAGGGAGGAAGGAGCGGAGAAAAGTTGACTATGTGAGTTTCATGGTGCACGGTTGTGCAGCATGTATAAGTGATGTCCATAGGCATGAAGAATGTGAAGAAATTTGCATAGCATTGAAAATCTTGAGCAAGTAGCTGTTGATTCAGCTGCAGGGAAGTTAGAGAACTTGTGATTGGAGAAAGATAGGGAAAGCAAAAATGTGGGCATTTGATACTGACACTGGTGTGACCCTCATTTCAGAGTTAAGATAACCGTATGGAATATTGAGAGTTACATGAGGAGGATTTCATGAGGAAATTGTGTGTCTGTGAGAAAGAGAGAATATTTATCGACCCTGTAGACTTTTTCAGGTTACATGAGGAAGTTGAAGAGGTTGAAAAATATTAAAGTTGTGAATAGTAAAAACAAGCATCATCATTTCAATACACAGGCAGTGGTTATAGACGAAATTAGAGAGAAACGGCTGGATCTAACCTGAAAACACAGGAATATGGTAGTGTATTGCGTTTGTGATATATCGTGGACAGAGGGATTTGTTGAGTGCTGCTACATGGAAGACTACGACGCCTTGTATGAACATTTCTTGTGGGCAAAAGTTGGAGAAAGTCTGTGTGTTTAGATGAGAACGAGAGAGAGAGAGAGAAAGTGGAGCGCTTGTCTGTTGGTGGTTGGAATCCTCAGTTTAATTTTTCAAGTCGACGGAGAAAGAATATCCTTGAGGGATTTGACATTTTCTCGGAACGACGACGACAGGAGCGAAGGACGGAGAAGATAGAGACCAGTCATATATAAGAAAATTTTGTCCTCCACTTTGTATATTTTCTATACAGTCAATAGGGATGAGCAGGCTTTGTATAAACCCGGTGCCATTATCATCATCAACCGAACCGAAGGATCCATCCATCCACTTCTTCTCCGTCTTCCCACTCTCCGCTCTTTCTCTCTCTCTCTCCCTTCGCTCATTCATCCCAATCTCCGTGTACAATCCATCCTGGTGAAAATGTACATTCCAACACTTTTATTCTTGCTCTCTCTCTCACAACAATTTCAACTGCGGCCATTCTCTATCCGCGAGGTGGAGGGACTGAGTGATGAGGATGCAAAGAAGAAGAATGCATGACTTACATGATGCATACTTTGGCATGCCCCCTTTCATTCCTCCCACCTTAAACACATCCTGAGTGAGTATTCAACTCCCACTATAAATCATTCATTCATGACCCGCTTGGTCAACATTTCTTGTTTCCATTAATTCCCCAAGGGGCTCAAAATTTCTTCCTCTCGTCTTCTTCCTCCCCCATCCGTCTCTCTTTCTTTATCCTCTGCCTGTATCCTGTCTCACGGTTACTATAACAACCCTAATAGTGCGCAAATCCCATCAAAGTAATATACTGACTGAGAAGAACCACTCAAAAATCCCAATCAGTCATTGCAAATAATGTTATTTTCCTTTGCATTAAATGAAGAGTTTCTGTAGGAACGAAGCTAATACCCACGTGGTAGATCAAACATCGTACTCTCTCATGTCCCCCACACAGGCATACACTTGCGTAGCGAGGTCAGCTCGCGGTGGTGACTGCAGGATTAATTACGTGAATTTCAAAGGGTTCTTCATAGTAAATTCATTAGTGCAATCAGGATGACTTTGAATATTTCTTTACCATTTCACCATGCGGTTTTAGCGTTGCTGAAACCAATAGCCTGTGTCATCATCAGCTCGCTTTTACACTCTGAACATTACATAGTAACCTGAGATTTGTGCATGTTTTCCCGAAATATAACATCTAGTAATGTTAGCTATAAGCAAATGAAAAAGGTTAAAACGTTGATAGACTGTGGTTACTACCAAGTATGCACTCACGCACGCACACTGACAAGTTTGTTCAAGTTCTGGTTGATTTATGACGCATGAGATGCATGGATCTAATACCAAAGTAAACCTTCAGTTGGTTGTCTCAATGAGATTCAATTTCCATGGAATTCGAATGAGAGTTGGACTGACTGAACACAAGTCACCATTATACGTGGGTACTCAAAGAAAAGTGTACGTCACAGACTCCGGAAAACGGTCGACGTACAGCACATAGAGAAGTAGTAAAAGTGTATTGTTTAGGATAGAATCACTGATGGGATAGCTATATATTTTATGAGTTCGCCGACAACGAGGATGTCCGTTCTCTTTTTCCTCATGCTACTGGAGTTCATCGATGTGTGTTGATAAAATACAGCCGGTCGGGCTCACGTCTTCCGAACATAAGGCGAACGAGGGAGTAGAAAAGAAGACGACGAAGACATTAGCCAGAAATCCTTCATTTTTTTTAGTCTCTCGTCCTTCCCTGTCGTATTCTGCCATTCTGTCATGACATCTTCACTGTCATCGTCGTCATCATCTTCCCCTTCTTTTTTTGTTTACATCATTTCCTACTCCCGGTCCCATTCCAACTCCGACGAATCACCCTATCCTTTATTTTTTTTCTCTCTCTCTGTCCCTACGAAAGCCCGTCATCCGTCACTTGTATAAGTGCTTTGCGTATACGACGAAAAATTGTCTCTCTTACGAAAACACATCTCTTCCCTTCTCCCACTGGATACAGAAGACAACGGGATAGCATCCTGCTTTCTCATATTTATAGCACCCGTAGGTAAGCATCACCTTGATCAAAAGCACCGCCATCTATCCATGGCTGAGCGAATTCCCGGATAGAATACTTCCAGCTTGCATTTTTTCTGAATTTTTATGAAATACTTCGGCATTTCATTTTCATGAAACGTCCAAGATAGAAATGAGGAACAAGGAAATACAAAATGTCAAAGTTGGAAGTCAAGTGAACAGAATTAATGGTTAGTTGAAGTGAGTGGAGGAAAGACGGAATCGAAATCCCAATTTTTCTTTTAGTTCTCTAGACCGGTCTCTCTACACATACTAAAGTTTTTCTCTTTCATATCTATGATCTGGAGCTCGCAGGAGTCTGTATTACTTGTATTTGTCTTTCTCAAGAAAGTTGAAAGCTGCATTACTGCCAAAAGAAGTGAAAGTATCCCATGCAGTCTGCAGAGCTTTGTGAGTGATGAGCGTGTGTGTGCAAGTTACTACTACTCAAGTTGAAAACTTGTAGAAAAGGCAAAGACGGTACAAGAGGAGAAAGAAAATGAGACTTTTGTGTAGCAAGAAACGCGCAAAAAAATGTAACGTATGGAGCTTGTAACATGCATGTTACGTACAATGTGTAAGGTAGGCTGTGTACGTAGCAAATGACGGGCTACAGTGGGAGAGAGAGAGAATTGAGTGACAGATAATATGTAAGCAAGTCAGGAACGTTAGGAGGTAAAATTTCAGTCTCTTTCTCGACTCTTTCGTTGAAGGTTTCCATAACAAAAATTATAACGGAAACCCAGAGGCTGCAAAGAGAGAAAACATGTTTAATGCACTCATATTTTTCATCGCCTCAAGGCCTTACTTATTCGCAATATGGTTGGAAGGATTATTGGAACTGTTCCAACCTCCTGGGTGAACTAACCAGTGGCTCTTTGTGTATATGCATGCGCACACACACTGGTCAGTGCAAAGGAAACTCAGGAGTTTGAAATCCCATCCCGAAAGAGGAAGTTGAGGGATTACAACGAGAATAAAGAGAGGCTGGAAGCAAGTCCATTACATTAAAAGCAATAGAACAGTCGAACCGTTCTCTATCTATATAATCATCTGTCAATGATTCGTCAATGCAGAAAAAACGGAAGCCTTAATAATGTTTTTTTTTACTTCACCTCATCAGACTCGTATATGGGCACACTAGGGCGCAAGTGCGTAATATTACGAAGAGGGCCGTGGAAAGAGTAACATCCATTCACGTAGATATTGCAACCCATTCATACAGACAATAGTAACGCGTAAAGACGAGGAAAGTCGAGTAATTTCTCCGTTTTTTATTTATCAAGCATATAGTGTTCTGAATGGTATTACCATGACGCGGACTTGGTTGGATAGAGAGGATGGGGAAGGAAATGTTTTATTATGCAGTAGACTTTGTTTGGTATTGGGCATTTTGGTAAATTGGAAGCTAGAGATGTGCTTCAAATAGAGTACAATGGAAGCGGAGCCATGCCATGGCGGTTATGGATAGAAGGAAAGAGACAGAAAGAGAGAAAGCTAGATGAAAGTGAAGACCTTTTCAAACGACATGCACATATTTATGGACATTTGTAGACTAATAAATACGAGAATGGATGATATTGGGAACCAAGGCATTCCATTCCATGCGGCATTCACTTGAAAATGTAGTAGATATACACACACTACGAGTACAGTAAGTGGTGATATCGCACAGGAGGTAACAGCGGTGATGCAAGTTGTGGTGCTCCCACAGATAAAACGCCAGTATCAAGTATCTTCTATAAAAGTCCGACTCTATATTTCCTCATGGACCTGTATACTAATGTGGAGAAAATGCTTTCTACCAGAGATACTATAAACATTTTCACCGCCCATATCGTAGCCTCGTTTTGTTCGTCACACAATCCCAAGCTCACGTCCACATACCCAGTCAAACTTATCGTGAGAGCCTGCACGTACATTCCATACTCTCATCACTTTGTATCAAGAGACTCAGTTGCAAATGACGACTCACCAAGGGCCACTCTCTCATACTCGCCTTTTTGTATTTATTCATCTGACTTAATGCAGTTTACCATGTACTACAAACAAACAATTTCAATGTTGCAGTCGAATTTACCACATACTACTTTCACACAGATAAAAATATGCTTTTCTTTTCGCTCCTGCTGTTTATTACTCATCCTGACACATGGCTCTATATGCTTATTTGTGTATAGATACAAGCGGAATACGAGCAGACCGGGAGTACCCCACATACCGCGAAAGACGGGATGGAAGGGAAAGAAAAGTTGAAAAAAAAATAGAGAAAAGTGCCGAAGTTATTGGTAAAAGTATGCCGCGGTGTACATGTGACAAAACAGGGAATTCCATATTTTGCTCTCATGTTACTTACATTCGATAGTTTTCCCAATGCATACACGTAAAGTATGAACGACAGCAGCAGTTTGAAATTGAACATTTACATTCTCCACATCCATAACGTTATTATTATAAACACGGATGACGTAAAGAAAGGCATGAAAAATGAAAAAATCTTCTTGTCCACGACTCGCCCTGTTTCTCTCCCTCCCAGCTCTCCTCCACCATCTTATTGTCTTTTCCTCCCAAGCCCCACTTGTTCTACGCGTACAGAGTCAACAAAGGGAAAGTTACGCTTGAACGGTGTTATAACGGGGTCATGGTTATGGAGAGAAAGCTCTCCTTCAACTAGTAGTAGTGCTACCATGTACACATGCATGCACACACTTATAAATACCCCAACTCCTACTACCCACTTGAAATGAAATAGTTCCACCTGGAGTAATATCAAGAAGAGCCATGTCAGGACTACTACAAGACCTTTTGTTTAGCTTTAGAAGTGGTTGATGCTCCTGTGAAGTTGACACGAGGAAATTTCACCACCACCAAGTAGGATAAATGAGGTGGTGAGAGTAAAAAGCTGGAGGTAGCGTTGCTTGTGAACATCATGGAATCCATATGAGAGGTCCATGTACATAGGGAGTATGAGCTGTTTTTGAAAAATGAGTCTTGCCTTTTGAAATCGACCTTTTCCTACGTTATGCCTGCACTAAAGTACATGTGTGTGCCTGTCGTTGAGTATGTGTGTTTGTGTGCGTATCTAGTAGTTTTTGTGAGTGCAATAATATTTTAGGGGTAGGTATGATGTGCCTATGGAGGAGGGAAAAGCATTGACGTCTGTTTTACTGCCATACCCGAAGCACTTGATATGTGTGTATGTGTGTAAAATTAGAGAAATATTATTGGAAAACCTTTTCGAGCGCACAAGGAGTAAATGCTATAATTTTTTCTATCTGTATATTGTGTCTGTGTGAGGAGTTTGAGGGAGAGGGAAGCGTCCTAAATCAAATATAGCTAAATAGCACAAGAGAATAGGTGGTCCCAGACCTTTCTCCGCATATATTCCCACTTGTTCGATATATATTCTTCTTTGGACGACTAGTAGGAGCTATTTCAACTTTTCACTCCTGTTACCGCCGTCACCATCACCAACCACTACCGCTGCCACTCTACCGGTTAGACTCAGCTGTGGAACGTCAGCTATTTCATATTCAAACCTTTGAAAAACAAGCTGCATCAGCTCACGCAAGAAGATCTTCTCTCGCGTCCCTGTCGTCAAGTCAAAAACCAATTCCTGTACTTACCTTTATTTCATTACGATGAGCACTGTGTGAAGTCCCTTTTCCACCCAAGTGGCTTCTTTTCTTATGTTACCAAGTTACCAGGCTAGGCATTATTTCTACTCACATATGAAAGCATACTTCCTTTATCGATTTCAAAGGCTAATTCCAGGCTATCGTTTTCCATGCATATTCCCTATCCTCTTTGTCCGCCCTCATGTTTGTTTTTACAATTCATGGGACAAGAGGTACGCTATAAAAATATATTCTGTACTCGTCCGGGATTAGAAATTTCCTCCCGACCCAAAACAATAAAAAAAATGTGGATAAATGTTTGCCAAAATAAATAGCATGTATCTGTGGTTCAATTCAACGTGGAGGTGCACATGCCATGCCCTTTACCTCTGGTACACAGTTTCGTAAAACCAGTCGTAGGCTTCCAATGGATAACAGGTGATTCCGTTGTAAAAGTAAATGTATGCACGCTGAATTCTAGACCAAAACGAAAGCAGTCCTGAAAGTACAAGTTAAGGAAGGCCTGACCTTCGGCCATACATCATGTGCTTGTATGAGGGATTAGTGCAACCTGACGTGCCGGCGAGTTACTTTCACGTTGGACGCAATGCGAAGTATTATCACACCGTTGCCTGTGAAAACAATAGATAAGCCACCGTGGTCTAGGGGTTAAAGCTTCGACTGCTCAAATCTACGGTCCACACATAGTGTTCATCCCCTGCTTGACTCCCGTACTGGCCAATGGCCAGCCCAATGGGTTCACCACCAACTAACGAACTGGTTCAAATCCTCTCAGTATTGGCGGGAAAATCCAACCTGGCCATGGGGTACCCCCGGCGTTTTTCACCCATTGGCAATGGGCCATTGCCTTCGTGGACGAGTGGGTGCCTGCGGGGCGCAACCCCTGTGGATGGACACTGAGGTGCTGTGCAGTAGCTTCGTGCTGTCATGAAGGTGAGCTGTCTGGGATTTTGTTCTCCGGTGGAACTGGAGGGGAGAGGTCTTGAGGGCTATGCTACATAACGGTGCTATTGGCTTAAAGTGTGCGTGGTCGGTGAACTCTGACCGAGCATACTTCTGACATTCATCTAAATGCACCTGAGGCCTGAAATCCACTCCGTCTTACCTGGGGAACCTGCCCGGCAGTCCGGCCGAAGCCTCAGTGTGACCGGTGTGGGGGAATAAAAATAAAGTAGAATACCTTCGGCCGACTTGTACCGGTTGGCGGAGGCTTCGATGTTTAGTTAACACTGTGGAAGCCAAATAAAAGCTCTAAAACTTTCCAAACTGATTTCTCCACATGTACACACATCAAGTTTCGAGAAACTACTGTGGGTAATAAGTATGGAATACTAATAACAACGAGGAAGCCAGATCTACAGGAACAAAGAACTTGCAGGCAATGGTTTTTCTCATGTAATTACCATGTGCAACTCTGCACAAAGTTGTTCAGGTGGGTAATTGGGCAGTTAGGATAGAGACGGAGAGAAAACGATTGTTCCAACAATTGAAGAATAACAGGACGAGAAGTAGCGGAGTTGTGGGCTACTCTAGAGTCGAGTACGTGATCGGCACAAACGATAAATATATAGAGAGAGAAAGGGAGAAGGTTGAGAAGCTGGGTTTATCCGAGATTCAGCACCGTAATGAGAGTGAGTGTGTGGGCCAAGTGTAGAGAAATAATTTTCATATGAGTGCTCAATCTGATTAAAGTAACTGGTGGTGTAGAAGAAGAATGAATTCAAACAGGATGACGGAGAGAAGTAAACGTTTGGGGAAGCGTAGAATGATAACAATGTGAGTCCTAAAATGACATTAGGATGGAGTCAATTGTTTCAAATTTTCAAATTACCCATGGAGTCAACTTGGCTCAGTGAGCATGAAAATGATGCAGCAACGAGCATTATGTGCTTCCTCAGCCTCATAGTGTAATGTGTGAGTACGCCTGCAATCTGTACTCCATGTTTGTGTGTGTGCATGTAAGTGCCTCCGTAAATTTCTCTGCTCATGTATGTGTAAGCTCGTTTCCTTTCTTTTGATTCAGTGAAGCTGTCTACGTTATAAGGCGTTTCACTGTGTGTCTGTGTCTGTTTATGTGTGTGTGTGTCTGTGTGCTTACGGGTAAAGATACAGTTGGCACAAGCTGCACATCAGCTTCGTACATCTATTCACATGTGTGCTACGCAAATGTCTCTCACTGTTCGCACTCACGCGCTATACTAATATGTGAAACATAATAATAATGAGCAGATGCTAGCAGAGATAGGTTGAATCATTCTGTGGTGTGAATTGGAATCTCTTCTTCATTTCACTACAACGCCTCTAATGGATATCCTCTAGAAAATGCATGGTGCATTTAGAAACTATTCTCCACCCATAGGCATGGATGCATGAATGAGAGAAGCCCCAGCCAGCCACCCTATCGCATACTCGCACGCACACAACCCTTCACACTATGGGCACTTGCTACACAAGTAATTCTCTCTCCGCCTCTAACTCCTAAGGGCCTTGTCCCCCTCAGCGAATAACAAAATCATAACAGTTGCAGGGCTCATTGTAACAGCTCAAGTTTTTCTGATGTCATTTACGGAAGTAGCCCTCTCCTACTCATCCCTCTTTGAATTTGCCAAACTTTACGTACGTCGTGACCAACCTTCGAAAACTTTGCAAAATTTGAGCCGAATAATTTTATGATTGTCATTGTCATCATCATCATGGCCTTCCACTGCATTTAATAAGTCTATACTCATGCAGTGAGAGTGAGGGCGACATAAAAATGACAATATACAAGGCCTCCAATTCTGTCGTAAATATGGGATTTTGTCATTAAAATCCCGAGGATACGTGCATGCTCATCTAGTGCAACGTACGGCGTTGGTCCAACTCCTGGTCGTAACTGATAAACTTTTAGGGCATTCTGCGCCTTTGCCACTGGCATTCAGCTGACTCCAAAATGTTGAATGGGTAATAAGGACCGAGGGTTGAGGACAACTCAATGCACAGAAGGGTATCACTTGTACGCTATACCACTGCTGCACATAGCAGCAGTAGCAGAAATTCTATTTCAATCTCAATAGCCACATCTGGAATAAAATGAAACTGATTAGTCACCCTATCCTGGCCTGTTTATGATGTGTATCCATATCTTCCTGTATGTAGATTCCATTCATCTCCTTAATTCATAGGGGCTCTTTAATGTCCGAAAAAGAAGATCTCATTTAACTTCCTCCTTCAACCATACGTCGAGTTGCGTTAGGACTTAAGAGCTTTAATCTCCTTCTGCGTAATGGCCTATGAGGGATTCTCTGTCCATGGATGCAGCGGAAAAAATGCTATAAAATAGAATAATAACAAGGGGATCTGGCTGTGCCACGGGATTTGATTGTAAAAACAAATGTCCACATGACGCTGCTGTGCATACAGTTATGCTGAGGAACATGAATGTATGTACGTGTATATATTTGAGCCCGACGAGGAGAAACCACTCAACTGTGAGCGTTCAGATCGAATGCAAAATTCACACAAGAAATTATAAGCAGTGAAGCAAAAGGAGGAGAGAGAACACATTGTCCTTCTGTATCCCTGTGTAACATTTTTCATCTAATTCTTTCCAGAGTAATTTTCTCTAAACATGTATTGCTTGTCAAATCACACCCGGGCACATGAACTCAAGTAAGTGTGAATGTGATACAGAATGGTACCCCGTATGAGTTATAATGATGAATGGTCGCCTATAGGTTCTCTGTATGATTTCGCAAACGCTGATTTCAAATGAAAAATGAATCTACTGCATTCTGTTATGTTGAATGCCATCTGTGGCTTCTATTCCTCTCACTGGTAAACAAAGTAATGTAATTTACCAGTCTCATTTGAATTTCCTTTGATTCTCGTCCCACGGCGAGACTATTTCATAGGTTTCGCTCGGCGACTCTGAAAGGGAGTCGCTATTGGACTTGATATTTCTACTGTACTGAATTTGCATGGTTACTTTTTCACACCCACGGTGCGTAGTAACACTTGGCTGAGTAAAATTGCAGATTGAAAAAAAATTCATCGGAGCGCGGGAAAAAAAGTTATGTACGAAGTAAATGCAAATGCAAGGCTATGCGAATGATCCACATGAGGCTAAGCTTGTGAAATATTGTTATCGCTAGAGGATATTGCTAGCGTTAGATAGGTAATGGATTGCAAGGAGGATGAAGAGCAGTTCCATCATTCACATGATTATTAATCATAGGAATACGGTCTGCTGTTGCAGTATATGTAAACTCGCTTGCATTTGACTGAGCGCAACAATGCTCATTAATTCTCATGTCTGGTTGATGATAAGCTTTGCATATGGGAAAGAGAAGGGAAGAAGGGCGGAGCAGATGACGTACTTTAGGTCTGTGTTTAATCTTGAAAGTGACATAAACGAAGGGCCTAATGGCTGACAGGGTAATACGTTAAAGGCAAAGATATGTAGAAAAGGGATTTTTGAAGTGTTTTTGTCACTGCTCTCCTTCCAACAAGGAAGAAGAGGCTAAAAGTTTATGTAATGTAGGAGGGCATTTTTACTACGAGGAAAAAATGCTGCATATAGGAGGGTTGGAGAGAAAATTCTGTGATAATATTTTGGGGTCCCTCTCTGTCTCTCTCTTTGCAAGATCCTTGGTTACTCGCCTGTGGGGTTGGAGTTGTTCCATTATAAAACATGGGAGGACAAATGGTCACACTTGGTAAGGCAAGATGTGGGGAAGCAAAAGACAGAATGAGAGAGAGAGAAAGAGAGGGGAGACAGGAAAAATGAAATTTTGGGAATAAGAGGGGAAACGACTATAGATTATAGACGTCCCCACTGCACACACGCATCTGTTTCAAAGTATTATATGTACGTGTACACTCAACATATTATTATTGTAAGGGAGTCTAGTTTACACGGATTCAGTCTTACTTCCGTCTTCCCTATCTCTCCTTTCTCTCACAGCACTCTTTCCGTGAATGTCTGCCCCTCTTGTTGTAACGCATGCACAAAGGCTAATACGAGGGGTTTGATTATGTGATTGTAGGGAAATTCAGCCGTAGGATTCGTCCATTATAAGTAATGTATGTACGTGTTGAGGTATAGAGAGGGCCAGCTCACAGAAAAGGACGGAAAACTTATTCGGATAGATTTTCAATGAGTTCTCCATCACAAACGTAATACATATGGACACACGGAAATGAGGGGTAACTCCAACTAAAGTCGTCTGGAAGTGAGAGAGAGATCCTGCACTGCACGCCAGCTTTTGTTGGACGGGATGTCTGAATATGTGCTGTATGCACACACATACAGTCACGTTGTGGTGTTGCCATAGTAGTTCCCTTCACTCTCCTCCTCACATCATTTCCCTTCACATCTCCTCATCTCATTGGATATGTACCCTCGAGTGTCCTGCTGGACCAGAAGATATAAAATGTGCGGTTCTGCTCGCCGCCTGACTCGCTCACACAGTCTTACTCAAGCACGCATCCCACTTCCACATTTCTCTACGTCCTACACCAAGTTGTGCGTGGAGGGTGAAAGAAGCTGAAATTTTACTGTCTACATGCACATATACACTGTTTATGTTAAAACACTGCTAAATTGCAGGAGGGGTTGGAAGATGTCGGAGATTCCCTGTTGTACAGGGGATGCCAATAGTAATGTCTACTGCTGTGTGACTGCACGTAGAAAAACAGAAATTACAAATGTTCATAGCATCATCGAACGTGGAACATAACGCCTGCCGTCGCCCCTTTTTTTGATGACACCAAATCCAGTCCCCCTGGAAGTGAATGTGTGGACCTTGTGTATGTATGTATACAAAAACCATTGAAATTAGGTACAAACATGGACATAAGTTCTTGTGAGTGTTCATAAGGGCATCATTGGTAGCTGTAGTGATAGTATAGCGCTTTGTGAGGAATCCAATTGCTGTATAGTATAATTTCGGAGTGAGGAGCGCAACTTTTTCATGTCATTGGTCCCTAGGAACGGAATGATCCTGAAAACAGAAATTGGTCTCCGAGCCATTTCTCTCTCAGAGTCGCCACCCAAATGACCGAATCTCAAATCCATTTAGTCACAAATGCTCCCCTTTCATTACCCTCTTTCCCTGTGAGTCTCCTCTACCCTTCACCAATGTCCTACACCGTCTATAGATCTGTTCACTTTGTGAAGCAGTAGCTATCTGTGCAAACACATGCACTTGCTCCTCATAACGATTCACTTGTATCCAATGGAATTCCCTCATAGTCTGTTGCCATAATTAAACCATAAGCAGTGCCCTGTGTCCTCCCATTTCCAAAACACACGAATTTTTCCTATACATAGGATATATAGCCCTCAAACACGACCGCAGAAGGTTCCTTTTGTTTCCACAGCTGAATCAGTAAGCACATGAGAGGAACTGAGTGTGATAGCCGTCATGTCCTTCTCACCTTTTGTTTGTAAAACACGAGTGAAGCTCTTGTTATTGATACTTTGGTCGAAGTGATAATAAATTCTACCTCTTCAAGCTGCGGTTGGTTGTACGGCATAGGATCTTCCCATTATCTCAACTACCATCATCATGATAATCACACTGTAAAAAAATTTGATTGAAGCTTTTTGGTCACTTTCAGTGAATTTAAGGATGAATTGTAAATCTTCATGACAATTTTAAGTGCTACGTGGGCGCGAAGGCGTGCAATGTTCAAAAATAGGGCAGAAAAGCTAACGTCCACGTCCACATGGGGCTTCAAAGAATGCTGACCGCAAAAAATTCATGAATTGGCATATCAGAGTCGACACATATGAACGAACGAAGCGTGTAAAAAAGCTTCAAGAGAAAGCGCCCAAATGTTTACAGTGCACTTTGTCCACTTGTTCCAAACACTTCTGAACTAACAACATAGCCCAACTAATAAATTAATAGAATGAGCAACCAAAAAAATTAAATACAACTTCAGTGAAGACTTGTACTCGTACATTAGATCTCATTTTCCTATTGCATCCACACAAACCTGTCATTGGGAACGATGAAGAGGCATTCAGTTTATGATTGACGAAGGCTGAAACATTTACCTGTTTAAACAAGTGTCTTAACTAGTTTATCATGGTAATTTAATGAATTTAAACATTCCTCTCGTGTGAAGGTAATTTTGAATTCAAATACATGGCTTATGCGTAGATATCGTTAAGCCTCAACAAACTTCCAGCCATACATGTCGAAATCTTGTGCATGGCTCGATTTATTATTGATGTCTGTGACTAGAAAAAATGACTCTGAAACAGCCCATTTCAACCAGAATGCACGATGTCCTCATGGATAGCAATCGAAAATACAACTAGCCATTTTACAGGGAAAAGCCATCCTATCTCAATTGGTGCCTCCTTCGTATGAATCTAAATGAAAGTAACATCCTCTTCCTTACTCACGTTAACCGAGAGTGCTCTCGCTCTTGTGAATCTATTGCGGTGTGGGTCGAAAGCACACTGGCTAGCATCACGTCTCACAATCATGTCTGTCGGGGACTATAAAGCTACAGTCAGAATACTTCTTTCTTCCCTTTCATTGCAACAGTTGTATGGTAGGATGGGCGAGAGGTAGTGAAAACATGAAGCAGCCCAGGCGTACATCTCATTATGTCGTGCATACAGGGCTTCACTGAATTACAAATTCATACTAATGAAATTTCCAACCTGGCTCGTCTTATCGAGCGCACTTCCATTTCTTTCGTCGTACTTCATCCAAGCTTTGCTTTTTACTTGCACGTCCTTTCAATAGATTTGCTTTCCAAACAGAAAACCCTTTCCACGAGATTTTCTGTCGATGTTTCTTGCCCTTCTATATACTGAGTTAATTAAAGCTTAATGTAATCAGGACTGTGAAACTTACAAGTACAGCAAGTGACCCACTGGAATTATATGATATTTTATCAGATTTTGCATCTTTTTTCACGGTACGGGGTCATCATTATAGAATAGATGATCCTGTTATTCTGTCTCTAATTAATCCGAGCGCCGTGTTCAAGTGCTCGAGGGAACAGCTTGCGTAATTTGTACACAGATGTAGTAGTTATAGTAACCTCATATCGAACTCTTTCTGTATCGAAACCATGTGGAAACACATCGAGTCAAGTACAACTGTTACGTGCTTGGTTGCATAATTTCAATGCTCTCAAACTGTAAACCACAGCAGTTACTCTGATTTGAATCAAAGGAGAACGAGAGAAAGAGAGGAGACATTTTGAAATAATTTGTATGTTACAGATGGAATTGCTTCCACGCACTTGCAGTTACGTGCGTCCTCACTGCTAGGGCGTTAGAAGTCACCATCTGTCCGTATTCTTCAAGTACCGCTCACCACAAATTACGAAAACGATAGTAACGACCACCCTTGATATCGTTTATCGCGGTTACTTACAGATATTTATGTAACCTGGTGACTGTGCCATGTTGTTTTTCCATATTTGTTCACATGCTCCCCTAAACTATTCTAATTCAAAACCCGAAACTTTGAATTATCATGGAATTACAGGTACCAGCCATAGCAATGATATTACCTAGCAGCAGAAATCTAGCTCATTCCACAGATTTCAAAACATTATTGGGTATAAGTGTAAGTATATTGCGTTTGAAGACATCGGAAATGTTTACATTTAGGGAAATTTCATCGCTATCATGAACCATATCAATTGATTTGTGCATATTAATCCTAATTATTTATGCATAGATGTTCAGTAAGCTTAGTAGTGTTTAAAGAATGGGAGGCAATAAGACTGCTCCTGCGAGACCGATATATAACCTGTGAGCCTATACTACTTGCAAGTGTAAGTAATAATAATGATAACTAGTGAAAGGAATAACTACGGGTAAAATGAATGACTATCCAGGAGGTCTCCTCTTGAAACGATTACGAGATTTACAACTCGTTTTCAACAACTCTTGTACACTGATATGAGTTTCAGGGATCGATAGTATAATTTGTCAAACCAGTTTGTATGCTCACCATGGCTCCGGTTGATTTGCACCGAGCTAAGTATTAATTACAATGCCACATCCATCTCATGGTAGCCACTCTTCAATAGCTTTTGACATGCAATAATGCCCAAGTTCTTGACTGACCTTATAATTGGTTTTCTACCTCTCGAATGCTCAATACGCATCTCATATATTTCCTATCTGAGAGATAATCAAAATCAAATTAACCCGAGATCGCAGTTCATTGCTAAGCAACGGGATTATAGAACGCTGTCATGCATTCGATTGCGGAGCCTTAACTTGATGGCAGACTCAGTCTTCCAGAGGGTGGTCAATCTAAAATGCTCACGGAGGAGCCCTTCACAACTCACATAGACCCCTAGACATAGGTTAAACGAGGGGAGCAGACAAGATTTTATAAACTTTGGAACTGACAAGAAACAGGAGAATTCTTTCTTCTTCTTTTGCGGTTCCCATTTGAACACCGATGAGGGAAAATGTTTGCATGGTTGTATGGAAAGAAATGCGGAGGAGTGTGGTGCGTGCATGGCAGTGGCGGTGGTGATTTTTCCTTCCAGCCATTCATCACGGGGTAAAGTGAATATCAATATTTTCATACTGCATCACTGACACATCCCATAACTTTTCCATGGTCCCATCTGCATAAAGAATAAACTGACATTTCCATGAGACCAGCAGCCGGCAGTTGGTTGCCAGGATAAACAAACGAACGTATAAAAATTTACTGAGTCTACCTTCGCCTACATACCCAGTTGTTCCCTTCTCTTTCACTCTCTCTCACTCTAATCCCAAAAGATAAAAAGCATCTCGATGTGAGAGAAGAAGAAAGTTTTGAGAAATCCTACACTTCATCGATTCCTTCCGGCTCTTCCCATTTCTCCATATTATTACTGAAATCTGAAAAAATAAAAGACAGTCCAACAACGTGTGTGTGAGTATCTTGAGGGGAAATAAATTCTGTCCTGCTTGAAAACAAAACTTGTATATTCTATAGATATTCCCTCCAGAATTTTATTTGCACACATTTACATTTACAGACCCAACTTATTCCCAGCAAATACTGAATTCCCATATTGAGATTTACCATTAAGCTCTTCGTAGGCAAATTTCACTTGTGTGAATTCAAGTACATTTTTATTTTCTATAAAAGCCCATGCAGTTGGGGGTAACAAGGCTTCGTGCGTTAGAAGCCAACTTTTAGCCGTTGGATGTATGTAGTTTCAGGTCTCTTTCATATGATAATTAGCTAATGCTGGGTTATTTTCTTCACAGGTACGAAATTATCAGCGAGGGAATTATGAATGGTCAGAAAAGGGTTCTCGCATGCCTCTGTATTAGTGTGAAGAGTTCATTGAATGGCCCATTGATGAGCCGGAGGCATCAATTGCTCCTATGCACTATGCCTTACAATATGCATTACTTTCCACTAATCGTCGATAATCCTTCTCAAGCTCTATTTTTTTAAATTTCTTATTCAAATAGGAGTAAGCTTGATATTATTTCAGTGTGATGTCAAAGCCAAGCGCTGTTCATCCCTCAATCGTTGCTATGGTTAGAAAAACCGTGAGGAAAACACTTTAGCACAACAATTAATGAAGAAACAGCTCCTACCTTACATTAGATGAGACTATTCATCGCTTCTACTAAAGGAGAATTTGAGTAGGCTTGCAGATGGCCTCTGAATGGACAATTAGCGCTTTAATCCTGATGCATGAATGCGAGGATTAAAATAGCAAAAGGGAGACGTCTGAATTTACTAAGCAGGCCCATTTAAAAATCTGATTGAATTATTAAGTGGCGGGACAGCTCTCACGTTCTTGCTAATTTTAGCATATGATATTCAATTTTCATAATCAGTCTAGAATGAAGACGGGAGTCACGTGAGGGTATTTTAGCCTCGTTTTACTTTGTAATATTCATGAGTAGGCCAAACTTGTGGGTGTCATAGACAAGAGAGTTCTGCTACTATCTGAAGATGGTAGCGTGATGAGGAAAAACAGTTTTCTCTCTCCTAAAGATACAGAGGATCTCGCAGATATAGCCACTGAAGGTACATTGCGTACGTTACTACGACTGCTACTTGTGGCCCTGAGCTCTTTCCCGCTTCTCTTGCCATTGAAGTCGTATAGTAGTAGCAGTTGTAGTAGTAAGCTGCTAGTAGTAGTGCAACTTGATGAGAGTAGTAGGCTATGGTAAGAGGTGAATGGCAGTGTTACTACTACGACGAAGGACTCCACAACGCTCTGCATCGTGTGAAATGCCTTGAGAAAATGAAGGAAAGGAACTCCGCTCTTGCGTTTAATACTTGTTATTTCATCCAACAGAGCTGCTGATTCTCAGCCTTCTTCTCATCAGCTCATAAATCGCTCCATTATTAACTCACTGGCGTAGAATCTTGGCCTGCCCTACTCACACGCTCCTTTGATCCCCATATCTCTCTCTCTCCTTCTTTCTCCATGGCCTAGCCTGCCTCAAGCTGTGAACTCATTAATTAATTAATTCATTTCAGCATCTATGATTGTGTTTATTACCTTTGAATAATGGATAAAACTATCGAACTAGCAATTAGCCATTCATATAGTTAGTTACCTGACCAAACACTGAGTTCACAATGTAGATAGTGCGTAAAATGTTTGCTTCAGCTTCACTGCTAACAGTCCTATAACTACTCCTGTGATCCAGGACTGATGTCCTTGGGGTATTGGTCGCCATTTTGAAGGACACGCCCACGGTCTCACTTGTGAAGAATGAGCGAGAGAATGGATAGGGGAGCGTAAAAATGCCTTGGAAAAAATGAAAAAAAGTCCGGTTATGACGGTGGCAGTGGTGGATCATTGACGTAAAAACATGTTGTCTTGGTGCCAGCACCTCTACATGATGGATCGGATTACATGTGTGCAGGCTTTCAGCCTGAATCAGTCCACCATGATTGCAAGGGAGAAGGGAGGGAGAGAGAGTTGAGATATTATTATCGGATTCGTCTTATGGTGAGCCCTGTCTGGAGGGGATTGCATGGATGAAATGGCGTAATTGCAAAAAATACATGGGGAAAAATCCATTGCAAGTTATAGGTGATGGTAGTGAAGATTCGCGGATGATATGGAGCTCTCTCCTAGTATAAGTAGTAGCAGTGGTAATAGTAATTTGTAGTGCGTGGGACACAGGGCCCTATGGTGACTATAGGTTTTAGAAAATGGACTGTTAAGTTTGTATGTGTGTGCGTGTATACTTATGTGTGAAGATCTATATCCTCCTGTGAGCTAGCACTAATATCGTTGAGGAGCAGGGAATTGAATACTGTGGAGAAAGTAAATCTTTATGTATGAATCATCCGTCAGAGATGCTATTAGAAGATGTGATGCCCGCTAGAAAAAATATATCGTCAGCAGCATTGAGTCACAAAGAAATAGAGAGGCTCACTCACCCTCTCTTTCATCATCATTATCCTTTCCTGCATCCATATTAACACTCAAACACACGCACTTCCATGCCCCACACACACTAGCATAAGAAACTAATGGATTCTCAGTATAGCCGTACGCACACACGTTGCGCTCAGAATTTCAACGGAGAACAGGACGACCACGGCTTAGAGTTTTGTCTCGTAAAACTTTCTATAGGTTGAAAGGCCAATACGAAGACTTTTGATTCATGTGTGTGTGTGCGTTTAGTTTGTAGCATGTATGCTTAAAAGAAGTGGAATTCTTAGCAAACTACTGCCACTTTGAGTGAGGGCAACAACGAGCAAACGAGGGGAAAAGAGCTAGGGGAAATAGTGGAAGACGAAGAGAGGAGCTGGCAACTTGTAACTGAAGACGTGCGAGGAGATGAGATTTTTTCCACTGAGTCTCTAATGAACGTCATACGAGTTTTTTCTCTCCTTAGGATATGCACTTTGGTGGGTATAAATCTGTATTTGCTCATCTTATCGTGGTTCTTTCGGCTTCCATGGGCTCAATACATAAATACATACATATGTACACATAAGCATATGCGTATGTATCTATGTAAATCCGCATAGCACATGGGATCTTGGCCGTTCGCTCTTGGTCTTCGGTGAGTGTTTGTGAATGTACATGTATACCGTAGATAGCACATTGTGTGTGTATGTGCATTCATCCAGCTGTAAGTGTGTGCGTGTGTGCGTCGACGACCAATCCTTTCTTTACGGCTTTCCTTTTTTCTCTTCACTCTTTCTACTGCTCCCTCATTCCAGTCTTTATCCAGCCATTCCATTTCAAGACTTTTTTCTCTTGCCCCAGGAACATAACAGCAGTCATAGTAACCATAGCCAGTGGCTCTAACTTTTATCTATGCATGTATGTAAAAAAAAAAAAAAAAAAGAAGAAGAGTGAACTAACCCCATAGTTTTCTATTATCATATTCAAGGAGGAGAAAGTGAAAGTGTGGAAATTTAGCCACAAGACCACGCAGGGCGAGAGAGAGAAATGGACACATGTATGCGTCCTCAGATACTTTTAGAATTTGTATTTATCTCTTACCCACTCTCCGTCTGTCTTCGCTCGTTCCCGTGAAGAAAGCCGAGTGTATTTTTTTCTGCTGTAGCAGTGCGGTGGCTGTGGCTGCTGAAACAACATAGTTGCTAACTTTTTAAATGCCGCTATATATTCAAGTTCGAGTTCGGAGGGATGAGGAATACATATGTACATGCTTATGTGTGCACTAGGATAAATGTGGGCAGAGGCGATTGTGAGAATATAGGGAGAGAAAGAGAGTGAGAGAGAGAGAGTTCCACTGTTTATACTCACATACTAGACATTGGAAGGTAGTCGTCATCGTAATGGCACAGGAGTAATCCTCATAGTCCTCGTCCCTCCACTACTACAACAACTCCTGCTGCTATGAATGCATCTAAGAAAACACGCAGACCAACCAGAAGTTTTTTCCCTCTTCTTTTTTCCTCTCCTTCTTTTTCCTTCTTTCATTTCGTATCCCCTATCCCCCATCCTCCTCGTCTTTTTTTCTCTACTCCACACGAGTGTCCTACGGGGTTAGTTCAATTTTGTCGATATTTTATTTTCAAGTTCTCTCTCCTCCATCTCATTTTCCCCTTCTCTTAGTTGGATAGACTCTTGCCCTCCTCTCATCCATCAGACTTCAACACAGTAATGCTGTGACATGAATTTTTTTTCCTTCCCACTCAAACACTCTCACTCTCTCTGTCCCCGCTGGGGAATTATTACCATTTTCTTAATTAATTAATTCCATAACGGTATCCTTTGAAAGTAGAAGCATTGGAAATCCTCTGGCCTTCACTTTTGTCCTGACGACGACGACGACTATGGGGATGAAAAGTGATGAGAGGGAATGAGGGAGTCGCGTGAAATCACAACAGCATCATCAAGTACCTCTAGCCGATTTGTATAATATACTGGGGCCAGGCGTACTTACTACACATATGCAGCCGCATTGGCACATGTGTGCGTGTCTATGCATGTGACGGAAATTCTGATGAAATTGTGAATTTAAAATTGAATCTTTGGTTTCCATAGAAATCTAATAGGATACTTGGGCCTCTGTAGTTAGGCGCATACCAATACACATCATTATAGGCTAAATGCTTGATGCCTTCTAGTGCGAAGGGAACGACCCAAAGGGGAAGACGAAGGTATGTAGTAGGAAAGGCGGAAAGAAGAGCCTTCGCATCAGGTAGATCGTATGCATGATGATGATGATGAGTGAAAGCTTGAGACTTTTATATGGTTCACAAAATGCTAAACTTTGATAGAAGGAAATTAGGTTTGAGCTTTATGTCTAGTAGTTGGAAATGTATAAATATGTGAAGGAAGGAAACTGGATGATTACGTCCGTGCGCCCGTTCTTCTTCCCCTCTGTCCATGTTGTTGAGTATAGAGAGAGAGAGAGAGAGTGGAGAGCGTTTCTCCGGGTTCTTTTGGCAAATTTAATTGGCTTTCGGATTTCTCCTTCGTCGGAGATGGAACGGCGTAGTCTGGCTTTGGTTTAGTTGGACCGGTAGACGGAGAGAGAGTGGAAACATAAGTACTACCAGCAGAAGACGGCTGACTGACGAAAAGGAAGGAAGGTCCGACAGTTTTGGTCCTTGTGTGCATGTATTCATGGCGCATTACACGCACAAAAGGGCAGACGGTGTGTATAACTTATGTCGGATGTGTGTGTCTGATACGTATGCATAGTAGTTGTGTGGTGGATTTGTATGAGAAAGCTGAAGACATATTAGGTGTCACTGTGATAGTTTGTGCAACTCATTTAAATTCTCTCGACCACGCATAGGTATGCTGGATTTCCCTACCTTCATGTACGAGCGTCAGGAGTGAAGTGAGCTGATGATGTGCCCCTTGCGTTTTATTGATCTGAACGCCACACATGGAACGACGGACGGTGGGCTGCATGCATAATAATTATATAGTCTTAGGCCTTACTTTTTGGTTATTTTGCATAACGGGAGGGAGAGGGACAGTGTGTGTAGTGGAGCACCACATAACTACGACGACGACAGCGCCAGAGAAAAGGAAATACGGCGCGCGTTGGAGAGATGTGGAGTGAAGGGAAAAAATCGAGGGACCTTTCCATCTCACGGCCTTTCCATCCATACGACAACTCCCTGTATTTGCATGTATTTGTCACAAGAAGGAAAAGACCAAAGCTTCTATGCTACCAATGGTTGCTACCCTCACTCTCCCTCTATGCCTGTGTGGAACATGCCGTAACGACATTGCTATAAGTATGGTCTCAACTCCTCAGGTCCTCACCTTTTTCAGTTTATCGTCTCCTTGGAGTCGTAAAAATTTCTATAGGCTCCGTATAAGTACAAATGATGAGCAGAAAAATACTAGAGACCAGCCACATGCATTCAATTCCGTACTATCCGCAGTCTGCATAATGCATTACATACCACTCCACCTCTAGCTTTGGACCAGAAGCCACCACACATACGGGATATGTGTATATATATATCCATATATGTATACCTCGAAGTGAATTATGAGGACATGGAGAGCAGAGGGAAATAGTGCTTATGTTTTAGACATTATGTACATAAAGGTTGTATGTCCCTCCATAGGTACCTTGAGAACTTTAACCCCCTCAATCAAATCCACTCTTTTATTACAACCCGCAGAGCTTTGTGCTCTTATTGGCGCTGCTGTGAGAAAGAGAGCGACCTGAGCTACTGAAATGTGCTGCACCTTCATACGCGATGGAGCACCAGTATCAATTTCAATGTTAAATGCATATTGATGTGGATTTTCAATGTACAGTGACCCTATACGGACCTTAATCTCGTAATAATTTCTTCTGCATAAACTTTGTGAGTACACAGCACTCGGTTGCCCCATATAGTTACAATCGTGCTCTCCATGTGGTCTCATTTGCATGCGTACACGAAAAAAAAACTTTTTTTTTTTATCCAAAGGTCCTTTCTATTTAGCATAAAATTACCAACTTAAATGTATGCAAGGGTTTCGTCTCTGTATTGAAGGACAAAAAATATACGACCATGACCAATTGATCATGGACATTTGAAAGGGTTGAATCGGTAGGTAAACCTGTACAGTTTAAATTTGAATGCAGTTGCCAGAGGCAAAAAAATTACGAGCAAAAAATCGCAAAATGAAGCTTAAGCGTTTATTAGTTCGACTCGTATGCAATTTTTGTTTAAATTCGATTGTTGAAATAAGCGGTTTGTACATGTTTGCCAAAACTTTTAATATTAAAAGAGATCATATGAAGGCTTAGATGCTGTGGTTGTGATCATCTACAAAAGTCTAACGTTTATTATAAACTTGCAATAGTATTCATTGTTCGGACTATCCGGCGACTGGATTGCTGAGTGCGACAATATTGTCAAAACGCTGAGCAACCATGGTGCCGGTCTGCTACAACACCCACAAGCATCCGCATAGACCCTTTGCTCTACGAAGCTACAGTTTACTAAATCCAAATTACAAGCCCACAAATTCGAAACTTAAATCAGCCTTAATTATACAGATAATATAGTCACGTATCGAATTCTTACATCAATCCATTCATAAAACATTTAAAATGTTACTCACATCACAGTAAAATAGTATATTAAAGAACTTGTTCTGACTTTAAAGCTACTATAGTAATCAGCAACTATGAGAATCTAGTTCTTGTTTAATAGGCTTGTTTAGTTTCTCTATGCTTATTAACTAACTTCTTAAATAGTAGAACCACTCCCCCCCTCCCCAACAGAGGATGGTTCTACTAAGCTTTTTCCATATAGGCTTTTATTTTCAATTCTCTACTGCTCACTGAGGCAGGTAGTTTAGGAAGGTTTCATCTTAACGACATCACTACTTTGAAGGAAGGAGACGGGTAGCGGTGGACCCACTTTACGTCAGTTGTAGAGATTACACGTCAAGTGAGTCATACATGGATACATGGAGCGAGAGAGGTATGAGGTTGCCGGGATGCGAAAGTAATTGAGGCGATAAGTTTGGAAAAAATATGCGTCGACAGGGCGGGGATGATGGGGGAAAGGGCAAGCATAGAGTGTAGTTGAAGGAACGTAAACTATGTTTGTGGCTCAAGTGAGATGTGAGGATTATTATTAAAACCGGATGCCACGAATTCAGACCATAGGAAGACTGTGCGGTGACAGCTTTGGTTGCGTCCAAGTCATGCATCGTTTCATTCAAGTCCCAGTTATAATACTGGTAGTGAGGCAGGCACACACAAACATTTGACGAGCCTGTCTTTTTGTATTTGCATAGAAAGTATTCACACAGCTCTCCTCATTATAGTCATCCTGACGTCCAAATTATACTCTCTAGCCGCACAACAGGAATTCAAAGCCAGTCGACGACTACCACACACTATGCTTACCTTTCCCACCGAGTAATGAGACTATGAATATACGGCGGTTTGTGTGTAACTGCACAACGACGACGACATTCGGGGAAACCGTGTGTGTACCACATATACATACACAAGCAATCCTGCCCGGGATTTGGAATATCCTCATGGTACGACTGATCATTGCTGGGAGCAGGGAATGTAGTATCTGTGTGCAACGGCCACATGCATACGCATATGGAATCTACGTGTATACATTGGACTAAAAGGACAAATTATAATAATAATATTGTATCCCATGTCAGCCCTGGTATTCCATCTAAATTGCAAACCAGTAGTGTCGGCATATACGACAGTAGTGCTCACGTAGATTATTTGAAAATGAAACAGCAAGATTCCAGGTTCCCCTAGTCTTCTCCCAAGAACGTCCATGTGGATAATGGTCTAACAACACACACGCAGACACTATTCCAACTATGCACACGCACATGAAATGAACGAGAGGGAGAATGGAATGATGGTGGTGATGGCACTAGTAGTGAAGAGCCTTGTATGGTAACCATAGAATCTAAAAGCAACCAGATCTTTTCCTTACTCTCTCTCTCTCTCTTTATGTAATAATGTACCAGGGTAAGATTCATGTGTGGAAAATCAGAAGCAGAAGCATTTTGAGGAGGATCAACTAGGAGAATAGACTACTCCTACTTGTTTGTATTTTAGTATACTAGTGAACACATCCTCGTATGACTTTCTTGTTTGTACGCTCAATAGGTGTAAGAACTAGCTCCTACTTCTCTCATGCTTGTAGTACTTCTAATGGCCGATGCAGTTCCGTTACCACCCACGTATGAACGTATTTATCAGTACAGCATCCCTTCTCGCACATTAATTTATGCCCAAATAGTACCAAGTCAATGGTGGGTGGTTATTGAAATATTTATGACGATCGAGGCATGGTACAGAGTGCATGTTCCTTGTCCAGTACAATCATTTCAGAGAATTTATAGCAGCACCTTATTATTCACAGAATTCACTAATGAAATGCTTCGTACATAGACGCACACACAATGGAAACGTAGGATGCCTCACTGTTGAGGACATGTGCAAGCGTTTTGTCGCTTATGTTGGAGTGAAATGGCACTTGACTGGGCGAATGGGATAACCCTATAGGCGCCTAGGCTGCTCACCTCGGCTGTCCACTGAGCTGGTAGGAATTCTCCCCATTCATTTGCCTTCTACAATGAAGCACTCATTCTGCCACATACACACGTATGTCTATTCCACTCCATTTCCATGGGCAACAATGTACGAGAGATTGGCTGGAGTGCGTGGCCTCAGTATCATCGTATCACTTCAGCTTTTCGTGTGGAGCAAACCAATCGAATGTGGTGTATTTTTCCGTATTCAAGTCCTGTTGATTCGTTACCATGCTTTTGCATTCAGCGACCAGCCCAATACGATTGCGAGTTTAGTCAATTGGAACCAGTTGCTTGTTCCTTCGTCATACGATAAGGTGGACGGACGTTCGATGGAATTGGAGTGAAAGGCAGAATGTTACGTTAGAGCACCTGTCATTAACACGGGAAGGAACGTGAGGGAAAACTGGTTTTTATTTTTATCAGTTCTCACAGCGTGAAAGAAAAAAGGGCTCGATATGCATCCAATGATACTATGGTAAACTCAATGTAGAATGCATAATGCATACACTCAGGCACTCAAATATCTGTGGGCCTCTGATTCTAATTTACGAAGTCTAATGAGAACGGATAATTTTGTGAATTGAGGGAGGCGTCTAAAAAGTAAATTACGTGACAAATGTCTCTTCTCCGCTCAATATTAAAGAGAAGGAAATGGACGAAAGGGCAAGAGAAGATGGGAGACAGTGAGGAGAAGAAAGAAGGAGAGGGAAGGAAAGGAGTGAGAGATCCTATAGAAAATATGGAAAGTATTGATAGCATATAGCAGCAGGCGGAGGATTGCTGTGGAAAGAATTGGCATTGGAGATGAAAGAAACTTTATAGATATAGCATGTGGGTGTGTGTATGCGTAGAAAAGTTAGAGAGAGAGAGTGTGTGTGTGTTTCATGGTAGAAATAAAAAACATGATTGGCGAAGGGTTCTTTTCGGGTTGAAATTCGAAAGAAGGGAGAGTGGAGAGAGAGAGAGAGAGAGAATGAGATGAACGGTGGATTCGGATTCCAGTTGTAGATGGGCATGTGAAAAAATCCATATTATCGACTCTTGCGCCCGGCCCCCCTAATATCAAGCCAACAGCACACAGTCTGTCAGTTGAGTTGTGAAGGGGATTTCAGAGTAAAAGAGAATGTCCTGGATACGAAACTTCTCTCCGCCCCAACCACCGACACGCGCTCAATATTTTCACACAGTCTTGACCACACCGGACATTTTTACTCACTCCACGCACCCGCCCAGAGCTTCCACTCTCCATGCAGCTTCCACCACTCTTTCGCCTTCCCCATATATATGTACCTCTACGTACAAAAATATATCTGCCCTTTCTCCAACCATGTACCACCAGCTCCTCTTACTCTCTCCCTTTCCATTCCTACCTCTCGCGAATAGACTCACATATATACGCATCACAACTCTCTCCCGTTCGCCCACTCTCCCACACTCTTTTCCCTAATATTACTGGTCTGTTTTTCGCCCTTCGTTAGTTCGTCCTCAAGGATATTTCTCTCCCACCTCGACATTTTTTTTCGACTCTCCCTCATTTCGATTGTCCCTTGGAATACATTCGATTGGCCGCACAAGCTACTATATACTCTTTTTCATGTACATCCTCTCTCTGGGAGTACGGTGTGTGCATGTATACACACAACCGAAGCACTACACAAGTCCGCCATCAATGCTCAGCTCTCGCTCTCTCTTTTTCTGCAACACATCGTCCATTATTTCCCTCGCGCAGACCTATAGCTCTCCATTGTCACCGTATGAGCAAGCAATGAGCAGCCAGATATTTATTCCTTTCGTTATGTATTAAGATATTCTGCTGCATTTTTCTTACATTTTCATTCTTGCTCAATCACAGCGAAATGAATCTAATTTCTAAGCAATACTTTCTTCTTTCATTGAAAAATAATTTTTAATGGAAATTATGTCGGGTGTTTTGTATTAATTGTCCAAAGGTGAACGTCGAAATTTTGAATTTTCGTATAGTCTGCCGCCATATTAAATCGTCGCAAATTATGGATGTTCGCTACGCCATGAATGACCAGCTTGTCCGCATCAACGCCCAAGTCTTGTAAGATCCGAATAGACAAATCATATGCACTCAATACCAATACAATTATGACCCCCTCCGAGCCATATGGATACAAGAGAAAGACTTTTGAACTGAATTGATTCAACATTTTTCAAATGACTATGAACACTATGTAATTTGTTTGTTATCACTTTAATTGTGTGTGCTCCCCGCTGGCAGTTGCAAAGGGTGAAAACTTGATTGAGCCGGAAAAAAAGCCTATGCTTATTCTGGGGGTTACTCACATGCATACAGGATCTCAAGACCTGAACAATGCTGCGGACTCTTTTAATCCACATAAGGGTGCAAGATTAAATCGATAGGGTGTGAAGGAGCACCACCTAGATAACTGGACTTGAGTGACGGAAAAGGTCGTTTTTTACGTACAGAGCGTACTCAAAAATTATACTACTATCTCAATATCATTTCATCCATCGTCCATAATACACACTGTTCACACGTCCTCACGCACGCACCTCGGCTCCTGATGTCGAGTTATTTTTTCACTCGTAGCCAGAGCGCACGACTGGAACTTGTTTGACGTGCACCCATTGAAGATAAAGGGAGGTCATGGCGGCTATCTATTAAAATAAAACCAAATCAAATGATTTATTCTATCACTCGTTCCGACAATTAGTTCGCTGATGTTCTTAAGAGGTGTGGCTATTTACATGAGAGTTTTTGTATATTAAAACCATCAGAAAATGGCCAGAACACCAGTACTTTACTGTTAACCCCAGTCATGAATGAGTTGTGACCTTTCACAAATTTTACTGCTTAGTACTTAATTCGCTGTCGTGCATTTGGTAGATTGAATCAAAAAGCTATAGAAGTCTATGGGTGAAATCTTAAAAAAATCTACTCCATTCAAAACATCGAGTTGATATTCTGTTTACCAGGCTTGTATATTAGGCAGTTTGGGAAAATCAACGTAACACAAACGCAACGCCCATAAATGTGAAAATTCCTACGGCAACCCATGTTAAAATTATGTTTACGATGATATATATATTTCTCGGGAAAACTCTTGTTCTGCAAACCTATACAGAAATCTTATATAGTACATTACATTGCACTAAATTCTGAGATGTTTAGTACTAATGAATTCCTCGTATTAACAGGTTCGAGAAGAACGTGGCGGGTGCGGGTCACGGATTCCATCACCTCTGATGACACGCAACCGCGTGAAGATCAAGATTGCAGACACCGTAAAAATGAGCGTATTCTTCGTCTGAAGAAGGAGAAACATGAAATGCACAGAGGAGGAGGATGCTGTCGAAGAACAATGGAAATGAGCTAATATTTGGATGGATGACGAATTAAGAGCGACAGGTCGAGCGATGAGGGAGAAAACCAAGTCGTCGCCAGAAAACAATGCGAGATATGCAAAAGATAAAGAATGGAATGAGTGATGCTTAGGGTGGTGGTGGTAGTGATGATGAAAGCCATGGAAGTAGCTGAACCTTTCGCGGATGTGTGAACTCAAATAGAAAGCACACCATTCCGACCGTCCTCCTCATCATCATTTTCATCATCATACACACTCCTCCTTCGTCTCTCTCCAATGATCATAACTATCCTCGTTGTCATCATCGCAGTTATGTAGACAGACTCAAGTTCTCAGCAAATATGGGATGGCAGTTTTTGAAGATAGAGGGAATATAAAAATCGACGGTGTAAGGAAAATAAGGGGAAATAAGTTGAAACGAAAGACAGGCTGTCGAGTTTGAGCAGGATTCTTTGGTGGGTGAATTTGGAGGATGGCTAAGAGAAGCATGTATATAGATGTAGAGACTGTGGATACCTTTTAAGAAAATGAAGGGACGACGATGAGAAATTTATGGAGACGAGGAAGAAGAGAAAGAGAAGAAGAATATGGAATGGGTTTTTGGATTTCCAATCTTGTGAAAGGGATTTTTGGCAGAGAGTCCGCCGTGATCAATCAAATACATTATTACATTATCTCTTGAAAATAGTAAATTCCATATTTCTTGCTCAGCACTGTCGACGTAGAAAAAACTCCTCTCTCCCTAACTCTCTCTCCTAGTCCCAACCATTTTTTGTTTCGAGATACATCCAACGTCCTGTATTTTTGCACTACAGAAACCCTTATGTACAAGAGAATGAGGCGTACAACATGTCAATAATATTAAATCTGCTGCCGTAAGTAACATCAGGTATGTATGTATACTTACTCGGCAAGACGGGTTCTATTTCCGTGCTAACGACAAGTCATTCATTTCTGCTTGAAACGCCATACATTTCCCGTCCATCTATTTTACGTTTTCTCAGCCACAGACATTTGGTCTACCTAATTTTATTTTCTTCCTCCCTCTCTGTCTCTCTCCCAGACGAGACAGAGGATGGAAAATTATAATATGACTTCAATCTATCTCCATTACCGGTACTTACCTCTGTTTTTCTCTATCCATCCATCCATTTAGCTCATACTTAGCGTATATTTGATTCAACATTTTCTAAACTCACTATGATGTCCACCAATCAAACATTTACGCATTCATTTAACTTTTTCACCTTTCACAGATCCGCATTCCTGCTTTTTACGGATTACACTTTTCTCTTGTCTCCAACTACGAAAGAATCCTATTTTCAATGTAATACACGCATTTTGTACATGCAATAAATAAAGACAAATTTGGTGGTTTGATTGAGCTATTAAGTAAAGAAGTTTAAACCCGGAATCATCTGAATGGATTCACTATGGTGCAGTGCATCTGAATGCCTTATTTAATTGCATTTTTTTCGCGACTTTGAACGACTAATTAAAATTACATAGTAATAAATGAAGTTAATATACGTGAGAGATGTGTGGTGAAGTACAAGTGAGTGCGGCGACTTGGAAGCAAGTTATCCATGCATCTGTTGATATTACACCAACGCCTTCATGCTTCTTCCAGAACTATGCATGCATACATGTGCGAGGATAGGAAGAAAGAAAAACGGCGTTAGCGGCCCGAGTATAGACGTGAAGGAAAAAGGCGAAGAAAGAATTGAAGCAGAGAGAGAGTGGCGTGTTAATTGAGTTAAAAATTTGTGCGAGGCATCATTAAGAGTTGCAGCATGCGTGCGTCTTGGGTACAGAGAACTGCAAGGCAACGGGATGGTTCCGTATGTGTATGGAGAAACAGCAATTCTATACGAATCTGCATACCTATGCACCTAATTATACATACGTCGTAGCATGCTCTTACCACCACGGCCTTTATTACCATTCTTTCCATTGCTTGCTCCAGGCTCTTAGAGTTATGGGCTACATCGTTAAGCTATACAGAGGAATTTTGAGGACACATGTATAGTAACCAGCACATGCTTCCTAGGTTCACTGACGTGAGTACAGCTGAGCACAGGTAAGGTTGAAATTGGTCTCCTGCATCATTGTTTGCACTAGGATATTGGACGGAAAGGACAGATGCAGATGGGGAAGAAGCAAGAGGAACATCATCTGAAGAGGACTGACTACTCGCTCGGATGCATTCACGTACTATATACTGTAGGGTTAGTGGTGGTGAGGCTGACGTGATTTTTGGGCTAATACTATAATTTCCATACATGCCTCTTCGATTTTTCTCTCGGATAGCTTTTAGATGGACTATGAGGAGCGCGGAGAATACTGACGCTACACTTTTTTCATGTTCTCTCCCTCGCCATTCCTTCACAACTACCAGCATCCTTCTCCCCTTTGCTAGTCTTTCTCACTTAAAACTTTGATGGAACTCCCAGATTTTTTCCTTGTCAATAAGTTCTGTTTTAGCCCTCAGCCTTCAAGTACATAGGCTATAGACATCGACTTGATTCTCTGTGACGTGTGACAGAGACAGGACTCGTTCTTTTTCTTTCTTCGACTTTCACCCACTCTTACTCAGTCTGAGGAGTAATAACAGCGTTGTAACTAGTGTAATACATAACCACTCACATACACACACTTCTCTATCTATGCTTCATCCTTTCTTCATCAGCTCTGATTTTTCAGTTTGTCATCAATTGTCTTAATTTTGATTGCTGTTTTCGGTACCACGTCATAATACATTTGGCTAATGGGAAAAACTACACGAGAGTGCGGAAAAAAGAAAATGACATTTCCCTGCCATGTCATGTTGAATGTGCGACTATGTCCTTACTCATTTAAAACCTCTACAACCCTGTAGCATAGGTAACTCCTCATAGGCCTGCCATAAAAGAATGATTGCTGAGAGGCTACACATGCTAAATTTTCTTGTAAACGGTTCAAGAATGCACCGCCTTTGTGAATCCAAAAGTGTCCTATTTCAGGGCTTCATTCACTTAGCGCTACATGACTTACTCGTCGAGCTATAATTATTTTTAATAAGCTTACTCTAATCATCTGTAATCATTTTCGCAGCATGAGTACATGCTCATCCCTCAAGGCAGCTCTTACACGCATATTGTGATGAAAGTAAACATGTGAGGGAGCTGTGGAAGTGAGTAATTTACGTACTGATCATGACTTTGCTTTCACTACTTGAGCTACTAATACTTATAAAGGGGCCTTGATGATGAACATTGAACAATAACAACAGGAGCAGCTAGCAGGACGAGGAAGATGATGCGATAGAGTTGGCACTTATGTTTGGATCGTGTCGTGACATATGATTGTATTAACCATGCATTTTCTCAACTGTCAATAGAGATTACGTGCGTTGAGGTATATACAGGGGTTGAGAGTGACTGAGAGTGAAGAATGCGAAGAAGTAATGGTAGATGTGTGTGTGTGTGTGTGTGAGAGAGAGAGAGAGAGAGAAAAGAAAATTCGTTTATTCCCCCCTTATCCTCCGTCGGGATACAATGGGACTCTGCTAAAACTTGTTGAGTTTGATTGAAAGGCTTAAATTGTGAATTGCGAGGAATAGGAAACTTTTACGTTTGTCTGTGTGTAATATTCTAAAGTACTAATTCCCTAGAAACAGCTAACCCACAACAGGGAGAAAAAACATACATTTTTATACACTTAAAGCCTGTCGACAGCAGCACTAAAACTATCTTATTCTTCTATCTTGAAACTTTCAATCTAAATTCTCAAAATGCACTTTGCCTGGGAAAAATAGTGGTAGTAGCACTGTGCTGCTAGTCCTCACAGTGTCAGCCTGGCTGTTGTGCGTGTGTGTTTGTGTGTGTGTGTGTGTGTGTGTGAGCCCGAGATAGAAGGGAAAAAACACTCCTCAGTTTGTCGATAGATAAGGTAAAAACTTTGTATGAGATTAGTAGAGGCCCTCGTAATGTATAAGTCATGCGATACTCATCAAACGGAGCGGATGCGAGACAAAGTTTGAATGGATAGCATCAGAAATGTACAGTGTCCTGGCCAATATATCATCATAGTGCTGTGCACATCCATATCCTTCTACTCTGCCTACTTGACTACAACAACTTGCTTTCTAAATGCATTGAGACCAAGTCGCCCTTAATATACCAACAGAGAAGAGTGTCACGTTCTGGCTTTGTACATATTTACTGTCTAAATATCCTGAATATTTTATTCCAGCGAGCCGAATGAAAAAGTAACTTGTAAAAGTTATTTCCAATGTCAGGAATCACCATCTGTCAGCAAACCTTTCCTAAGAGTGAATAGACACATTACTATGGAATCAGTGGATGACTTCCTTTGCTCCCTAAACGAGGAGGAAAACTTATCGAGTTTTAAATATTGACATCATCGGCTTCTTCATCCAGTCAAACATCTTGTCCTCAAATACACAAAGGTTTAAGTCAGCAGAATACCTATGTGCTATATTCAAGTGTGATCGGGAAATGACATACACTGCGTCGCTCCTCCTGCACTTGTCATTTAATCATCATGAGTCCTCACGCCAAATTCCATTATGAACTCTCCTTCACAAAGCGCCGAATCACTCAGGAATGTGTGAGTGGGACATTTATGACTGTCCTTCCCGAGCATATGGCTTATGAATCAAAGAAACTTTGCGAGATAGCGGGAGAGGACACGACCTCTGTTTTTGTTTCCTTTTCCTCCAAGTCTAACTCCAGTGAAAAGCTTGAGAGCACTCACATTCAAAGGCAGAAGCCATCAATCAATATTACGCTGGTAGTGCTACGATAATTCATTTCACCAGCACTGGGACGACAGATGAAGCCATGGCATATAGAACTTAATATGTGTGTGCATCTGTCTATATGTGAGCTACTCGGACGAATACAGTAGAGTGCAATAAATTATCCATCGGATTGAAAATGATACAATTGAAAAATCTAGAGAGTAGCGAGCTCCATTCTCGTCTCTTTGTAATGCACACACTTCTAGAAGAAGAGTAATCATTTTTTTTCAGCCTTCTGCTAATGCTTGAAACATAAAACGACCGGAAACCATGCTAGATCTTATGCATGTAATATGGGGATAATGGAAGAGCATTCTGTTCTATGATGTGGGAAGAAAGTAGAAAGTGAAAGCAGGTCAGACAGAAAGAGGATTGAATAAGGAAGAACGATTGTAGGAAGCCAAAGGCTGGGCTGGTTAATGCATATATTTCCCTTGTTGTTCCTCTTGGTTTACACTTGACTGTCGTATGCATTAACATAGGTGGCGCGAAGTAAACCCAGCGTAATAAGGTTGCCCTGGTTCTATACGTGCACACACTCACACGTGGGTACACACGCGTGTTACGTGTAAGCTGCAAAGAGGACGAAGACGCCTCAAGTTAGATAGGTAGGATGGCTTGAGAAGAAGAAAAGCATTCTGCCCATCATGAGTTATGTGTCAGACTGGCAAGTTGTAAATACGTTCATTCTACAGGGTCTACTTCTAGTTTAGTTGCTCCGTCGAAATGAAAATGGTTGAGGTAAGGGATGGTAATAATTTGAAGTTGGACTCGGAGGTGTTATAGACGTGATGTTTTGGCTTCGTTTTCACAGTGGGCTGGAGAGTCAGAGATAAATTGCACTGTCTCACTGAGCCGAATGAAAAGGAGCAAGGGAAAGTAGTGGTAGATATGTTCACGTGTGTGTGTGCTTGTTCTATGGGTAGAGGATGAGAGGAAGAAGAGAGAGAGAGAAAAGGATGATAGTGGCAGGAGTAAAGGCGACCATACGAGGTAAGAAGTCACATACTGACTTGTAATAATAGTAGTAGTAGTAGTCCCACGTATATAGTAATAGTATGGGTGGTCGTATCACATACACAGATACAGCAGGAAAATGCCATGCCGGTGTGGGATGGCACCGAAAATCACGACTAGGAACGAACCTACCGAGGACAACCAAATTTATCTCTCCTCTCTTCTCTGAAGCGAAATAAATTGGTGTGTCTATGCAAAACGCATTCGAGTGTGTGTCTACTCAAACCCCATCCAACCAAACCTTTCCACCGAATCGACGGACCTCACCTCCTTCTCCATTTCCGCGCAAACAACTGACGCTTTTATACGAACATTCTCCTCGCCTCGACCCGTAATTACTGGGATACATTTACGGAAGAAATCACGCTTTCTCTCTGTCTCTCTCCCTCGCCCTCTGCATCAGCTTCCACCAAAATGAGTAACAATGGCAACAACAGCCACCACCACCAACCATTGCCGATACATGGTCAAATTCCTCCCGAAACACTACTCCATGTATCACGCCGGAGGTGTATGTACCTTTGTATACACATGGGGATGGCACAGGGATAACACGGTGTGATTTTATTCCACCCATCTACCTATGTTTAAATCTCATCAGTACTTTCGTTGTACATACTTACGCAGAGAGATTAAATACTGCCATTTCAGCCGTATCTAATAACCAATATAATAGTTGTTTGACATAATATCAAGTTGAGAGTGTCTCTTGTGCTCACGTGGGCCAAACAGAATATGGAGGGGTCAGACAAAGAACATGCTAAACATCCTTGCTTGGAACTTAAGAGATTTTTGTTGTCAATATTTTTATGGAGCTAACAGAGACTAAATGCAAAGGCAAGAATGTATAGGCAAATTTTGCAAATGACACAGTGCAATGTCAGTAGGCAGCGGTAGTGAAAAGAGAAAGTGGATGAAGCTCATCGAATAAAACTGTTGTGGCCATTTGATGTCTTCTTATGAATGGTGACAGCTGGAGAAAAATACCTCTAGTATGTTCCCAATGCCCCCAAGTCTTCTTTTCCCATTACGAGCATGAGCTAAATACACGGAGAATCAAGAATAACGGACTGACACAGCTCATAGGCTTATGTGTGCATGCGACTACTTTGGATTTCATTGGAGACAGGACAACAGCAGCATTGATTCCCCGAATGAAATCCGAATGGCTCTCCCCTGCTGATGGACGACTCATGTCACTTTCAGATTCGTGTGAAAGGCCTCGCAGGATCGTTGGTTGTAGACATGGAGGAAAAATAGCACGACTCTGACCACTCACTCGGTTGTTTCCGTTAGTCTCTCCTCAGCAACTTTCCAACCAATGCGGAAGTCCTCTTTCGATTCCTATATGTGAGTCCGATGAACGCATGTATGTGGACCACCGTATGGACATACGGTCGAACGGAGGATTGAATGCAAAGCCATCCTGGCTTATGCGCACTACGTCACCACTGGTCAAGCCTTACACACATGTGCGATGCTTCGGTCCATCACTTGCAGATGGCACACACACAACGGAGTTCCCCCTATAACATCCCCACTTGTCAGACATATGCAACTATGGCTTAGAAATAGTAGAATGACTACCATGGGATACGTTTTAACTCTCCGGGCCCTAGTACAAAATAGTCGCATCCTGGGAAGTGTGTGCGGAGCAGAAGAAAAAAGGGGTGAGATAATGACGAGTAAAGAAGATGAGGGAAAAGAGTGTTAGGAGGAAAGTTGTTGAGGAGGAAGAGATTGGAAACTATAGAGGATAGTGCTGGAGATATTTTTGCTGTGCAGTCATTACAATGAAGCAGAAAGGAGGGATATGTAGCTATGATTAGATCTTTTCAGAATGGACCAGACCCATTGCTCATGAATGAGGACGCGAAAGAATTATAGAAAGGCAAATTTTACACGGAGTATTCGTATGAAACCATGACGCAGGCAATTAAAGGGTTAACCTAATGGCAAAAATTACAGAGTGGAGCTACCAGCTTCACTCAATTAAGTCGAAGCGCTATGTAACTCAAGAACAACAACAATATACAGGGAGTAGAAGCAGATCATTTTGATAAACGATTGATCATACCTGCTAACATAAATAAATCAACGAAGTATGACTTACTGCTGAAGTGAATAAAATTATAAAACTCGTGAATTCCTGAATCCCAAGATTAACTAGCGGTTTCAAAGTGGAAACAATCAGCACTTTGTTAATTAAACATTAACTTTTTACATTTTTCTAGCATGCCCTCGTATGAGTGCGAATAGCTACTGGATTTTTCCAGTATAAATTCAAGTAATGCTTGGTTGTTTCGACAGTAAAGTGAATGAGGCAGAGTTAGATGACGAACTGATCGCAGAAATTGTTTTTTGTTGTCTGTCATTTTCAAAATTCACCATTGGCATCCAGTTGATCATATCTGAGCAGATATCTTGGTCAATAGAAAACTGTAAAGAAGCGATTGCACAAAGAGGAGGAAAATTTGACTGAGATCTCTGAGCCATCTAATACAGTATATATAGCTGCATATTAGTCCCAGTGATGCCTTGATTGGAAATTCACATGCCGAAAGAAAGTGCAAGATGTTAAGAAACTTTCTTGCATATAAGAGTGAATTCATTCCTGGCGGAAACAAGTTATTGAGGATGGCGTGTGTGTGGATTCTCTGCGGCTTGTCATGCCGTATTTTTCTACGGAATCTCTCCTCATGCCAGGCAGAACATTTTTTTGTATACGTACGAGTTGAAATTATCTACTAAAAGTTGATACAAATGGAGGGGTTGGCAAGACTATTAAGCATCCCTCGTCATATAGATGGTGATGAGTATGTGCATGTGGCGAGGAGTGAGTAAATGTACTGTTGCACCACAGCAAGTTTACAACATGATACTACTATGACATGTTACGTGATTAAAGGAGAAACTATCATGCCCAAGGACCTGAAAGAAAAGGAAATTACTTGAGACTTGAAGAATAAGCAGTTCCACAGCCTAAGCAAAGAGTCAGCTGCGATGGATCCGATCAAATAGACAAAAAGGCCGAGAAAGAACATGAACGTAGCATGGGCAAAATATTTCCTAGCCATTTTCTCAGCCTATCAATCTCATGCAATTTCACTCGAACCCACTCTCCACCTGCTCCCTTCTGTACTGACATTCAGTCATTTCAGATCGATTCTTGTCTACTTTTTCTCCTCATTCAAAATGCATTATGATCGTGCGATGAACGAGATATTGTGGCTATTTCAAGCCAGTTTTAGCTTTAAGCTGTTCGAGAAGAGCATGTGTCCAAGTTAGGCTTGATCGATCCTTCGCTGTCATAAATCGAGTTCAAATTAAATTTCAGTCAGTCACTACATAACGTGCTGCTGAGGTGCCCAATAGCTTTGTTTGTGGACGAATTTTATGCGCTAAGTAGATCGGAGGCGCGGAAGAAATTCACTAGAAAGCAACGACAAACTTTTCCGAGGGCAGCTTCCTAGCTGAAAATAAGCACCTTCGCTACGAAAATTAGGTAAGCGTGGGAGCCAATCTGAACTTGAGCAATAAAGTGACTGCGAGAGTTAGAATTCACTTTTTTCTTGACTAATTGATACACATGCATTCACGTGCACCACGAAATGCGTAGAGAAAGTTGCCAGCTGTATTGAGTTCGTACACAAAGACATGATTCAGTGGTTCATGTACCTCGCCCTTCCGCCGCTAGATGCAGCGCTTGTCTTTTAGGCGACTCAGCTCTCCCTGCTCTCTCAACTCTCATTTGGTCTCCCATTGGTACTCCGATCCTTTTGAAGATGCGATGAGTTATGCACGTTCGTCCTGAAAATTCGTAGCATGAGCAGTGAGTGAGACCGTATGAACTTTGAGAAAATGAGATTTCCGGAAAATGCACACTACTCTGGTCACCACTGAATCTTCTCACTCCTGTCCTTGCTGTAACATAATAACGAGTTCAATTCTGAGTATTCACTCTATAGCTGCAAACGTGTTAGAATGATTTCTACCAGCATGTGCTCAATTTGAATCTGAATCATGCTAAATTCCGTGTAGTTAATGTACGGCAACTTACTCAAGTTACGCCATCGGCATTATGGATATGTGGGTGTTGTACACAAGTTTGTTTGCTCGTCGCAGGTGGTGTGCTGTGCTAATGAAATAAGTAATCATCCTAACGTAGTTTAAAATCATAAACGTCATTTATTTATTTCGAAATTCGTGAAGAGACAATAGACAATATTAAGCGAATATATGTAGCCCTAAGCAGTTTTTTTAATTCCCGCTTGTTCAAACTCGCTCGATTTTCTCCGACCATGTACACAAAACTACTGTTATCATAATTATTATTACTTTTCATTATTACTTTCATAACTGTATTCACGGTAACGACAATACGCAATGCTATTTCCAGTACTTTATTATTATTCACCTTACATATACAAATATATATAAATGTAGTGGATGAGCTCGTAGGAAGGTTCTTTTTTCTTCTTCTTCTTCTTCACCAACATCTCACTCTCTTTCTCTCTAGTACAGTTTATGATTATACACATAAATGAGAAATACAGTTACGATAACTTGCTAAGTAATCTCAATTAATATGTATTCATCATGCTGATTAATAATAAAATTACATATATATAGGGAACCTTTAGACGATGCCGTAACACTAAGTGCTTTTGGTTTGTTGCCTTTTCAATTGATTATACAATAAGAAGGGACCCTCCCTTTTTCCTTACTATTACTGTATAATTATAAATGGGACATTTACTTTCTCTAACATCATCTACTTATACTGTGTGTACTTCGTTTCCGTACAATGACATTGGTTTCTAGTACCGATGCAAGAGAGAGAAGACCAACGCATGAAACACACAGTTGCACACAAAAACAACTACAATATAATATATATGAACTAGTATGGAACTGTTGAGGAACTTAAAATAGCTTTCTCTGGTCTCTCTCACTCTCCCTTCTCTCACTATTTCTCTCGCAGTAGGGGAAATCTTATAGCACACTAGCACACACGAATGCACGCACCCTCACACAAAGTCACGCCAATTCTCATACCCTATAATCCTCTTTTAAACTGACAAGTAAGTTCCAAATTGTGTTACTTCAGTAATTCTTACCTGGCGAGCCTTAGTTCAACGACTCTTGCGCTTGGTCATATAGAGACAATGACATGCGAAGTAATAATAATAACAACCAATTTCTTATAACATGACAATAATCAAATGCAACCACCTTCAAATAAGTACAACAATACAGTAACTTCACTCGCACATTCAATTTCCTTTACCGTGAAAGGGTTACGCACGCACACACAAGCCAAACAAACCAACGTTTGCATACTTCATTCTTCCACCTCTAATATGTGCGCCCTACACTCAAGGTAACAAATCAGCCAAGTACTCAATTATAATCATGTTCAGCATCTACACTAGCCAGCCATGTTGGACCTATTGCGGGAAAATTCTCGGTATCGTTCGTCCATACATTATGAACCTACCACTCTATGCAGGCTCTTGAAGTCCTATAGAACCTGGATCCAGGATTCAATATACACATGTGTGCTGATTACAGTCTATGTAATGATAGTAGTGATTCCTTTAACTCATGTAACTACTGGGCTTTAAGGTCTTTTGCTGAAGTTATCATCATCATCGTAGCATTTTCATAAATGACAGATCAAACGACGAATCCGTCTTACTCGAAAGACGATACATGAAAACGAGCGCTATACTATACCATATCTACACCTAAATATGATCCTTAAAAGAACATCCACCATACATGTTACAATGGTAAACCCTTATAATCTGTATTAGTATTTTTGGTAACATTATACCCTGTTTCAAACTTGTCAATAAGCATACAGCACACACACACACACACAGTCATGATATCAACACCTTTTTTTAAAAATACTGGGCATAACTTATTGTACTCCTTGAAGTCGCTTCGCAACTAATTACTTTACACAAAATTTTAATTAACTAGTGGAGAATTTTCACCATTATGGGCGTATCTCTCTTGGCGGTTTAAGATTGACCTTCATTTCCTGGAAGATACTGCTAGTGTGTTTGTGTGTGTGTATGCAAATGTGTCTAGTCTCTAGACACCGTTTCTCCTGCAGCTAACACTTGTCCTAACTTGTCCACACTTACCCTCACGACTATAGCTATTTTCACCGAGTGCTTAATAATTTATGCAAGATATCTGTCGTTTGTATGAAACCGGGAGAGCGGCATGCTTATTATCGTTACTGTTTTTTTCTACTTCTACACCTTTAATGAGTTACTACTTATATTCAATAGATCCTTAATTATGTACAGATTGTTATTATTGATGATTACCTACCGTTGGTCTAAACTCTGTGTCAATAAAAACTCATAGGAAATACACAGCAATAACTATGCTAATAGACCACATTACTCACATCTTGATTTTCTGCATGTAAACGCTCACAGTAAACTTTGACATTGACTTGTAATTGTGGGATGAAATTTTGGATGGGCTTACACTATTAGATGTTGTTACGTTTTAGAAGAGTCTTGAAGGAGACGGTGGTCGAAGCTGGCCAAACTGTGGGCTTGCAGTTGGGGGAAGAAGTGGTGCCCCGGGGCCCCATGGTAACAGTCAGGTATCCTTTGAGTTCGACTCGTCCGTCTGGTCACAGAATTTACTGGATCCAAACTCAAGCTTGACGGATGCCGCCACTGCAGCTGCAGCCAGATTATTCTGGTTCACAACGCACTTCCTCATGTGCTTTTCCAGTGTCGACGGAACAGAGAAGGGCATGTCGCAGAACCGACAGCGGTACACATCCTTGCCAAGTCGGCCATGAGTTTTCATGTGACGAGTCAACTTTGAGCTCTGTTAATGCAAAATATTACATTACAACCAGCACTAATTACACAATATCAGTTCCAATCACACTGGTGTCTGGCAATATATCTCACTATACTAACTTAAGAGCAAGCTAAGAAACAAGGCGTTAATTTACCTGTGCGCAGGCGTAGCTGCAGAGTTCACATTTGTAAGGTTTTTCACCGGTGTGAGAGCGTCGATGAACGGTCAAGTTGCTACAGTTCTTGAAAACTTTCCCACAGTACTCACATGTATCGTTCCTTCGCCCATCCTTCTTCACTACACCCATGGTGCCTCCAAGTTGAGTTCCATTGCTGGACGCATGGGAGTTATGATTATTTCCCCCACCTAATTTAAAGGTACTTCGCTCCCTAGTTGAGTGATGTTCTCTCGTGTTCTCCAGATTCGCTGAATTGAGGAAATTCAAGGGATCTCGGGGCAGCCAGAGACCGGCTGCATAGAGTGAATCCGATTGCTCCAAATTCAGCCTCTTATCCAGATTAGTTTCAAAGGGGAAGAGGGGTGGGGGTGCCCCACCGGCATGAAGCATATCGAATGGGGGTGGGATAACACTGGAGGGCGAGGCCTCGCGAGGGTTTGCATTCCCGCCCTTCATCAACTTAGAGTATAGCTGAGATTCCTTCAAAGCCTGACGGTAGGCCTCACTGTACTGAGCTATGTTGTTGAGCCCAAAACGATCAATGAGCTCTCCCACTAGACTATTTGGATTGTTCATTAATTCCTTGGCTGCTGCAGTCAGTTCCTCCTTGCTCTTTGGTCTAGTCAAGTCTTCTGGCTCTGATACATTCTCATTCTCTCGTCGCCGCTTCTTTGGCTCCGGCCCGAATGATTCCATCTCACCCTCGGAGTCCATGTACTCGTCAAAGTTGTCCTCATCCTCGGAGCTATCGTCCCCATCCCCGGACTTACTGTCCGTTGTATTCTCCTTGTCATTACTTACACTGCCATTGGTTATCTTACCAGGCTCTTCCCCGTCATCTGATTCCCCACAATTCACATTGTTTGGAGGGGTACGAGGCTGCGGTGAGATGCGACTGTCTCGGGTTGTATTCAAGTCACTCTCATCTTTCCCACTGTCATTTGCATTGTACTTAACACCTTCAGATCCTTCGACTTTGTGGGACAAATTGACAAGAGATTCTTCCGGAGTTCCGACCTCATGAATGCTCAAGCTACCTTTCTCTCTTTCACGACCCTCTTCGGTCTTGGAGTTGTCGAACAGAGGATCATGGTGGGTTGAGGAGCCGGATGAAGTTGGACCTGAGGATGTTGTAGCTCCACCGCTACTTGATCCGATTCCACTGGTAGGCGGTGTTGGGGTGCTGGCAGCCGGACTGGAGCAGATGAGAGAAGGTCGTGGAGGGGTTTCATCCGGAGCACCAGGCCCTAGTTCATCGATGTCCATGGCTGTGCCATGCTGAGAGAGAAGGTGGCGACGGAGCCTACCGGCTGATGTGAAGGCCTGGGAGCACTGGCTGCATTTGTGTGGAGGGTCGGTGGCGTGTGTTCGCCTGTGTGCTGCTAGGGTGCTCTCAAATCGGAATCGTTTTCCACAAACATCGCAACTCTTTCCTTTCCCTGCAATGTCCACAAACCCATGACGTGTTAGACCTAACGTGGCTACTATTGTTGGCTCTATCACCCGTACACTAAATGAACTACTGAAACTGAATGCAAATACGATATAAACTAACCATCATCAGGAGACAGTGGCGATGGAGGAGTCATTTCTGATTTCCTGGAGAAGCCAGGCGAAAGAGGTGAAGGGGTCAAGCTGGAACCTCCAGCAAGTTGTCTCAGCCTTTGAGAGTAAAAATCCAACGGCTCACTCATGCTCGGATTTGAGTGGCGGTTGGATGCTGCGGCTGCGGCAGCCGCCGCGGCCAAATCCAGCGTCGCTCTCGGATCAAATGGCAGGGATGGGATGACTCCACCAAGAGACGGTCTGAACTCACTGTGAAGGAAAATACCCGGATGAAGATTGGATACTCCATGTAGCGCTGAAGCAGCAGTCGGCGTCTCAGCACAAGGAGAGGAAGAAGTGAGAGCACTCAAGTTGTCAATATTTGGCGTAGTAGCGGAAGTCGGAAAGCCACAAGAAGAAGTAGTAGAAGAGGAAGTGATAGTTGTAGAGTTGATGAGAGAACAGTGATTAGGTGGATTCGGATTGATATTATTAGTCGGAGTAGGAGTTGAACGCAAGCCAGCAGATGTTAGTGAGGATGAAAGCGATGAAAGGTGATGGTGGTCTAACCTGGGGTTCACCAACTGTTCCACAGCACGGAAGTCATGACTGGACGACGTGCGGGATGATGAACCGAGACCAAATGGATGTTGGAACGGATATCTTAGCATTCCAAAGGGATTCGGTGGTTCTACCATACTCCCTGCTCCATTTTTCACATTACTTGACTCGCCAGTCCCGGAGGAGGTGGTGGAGGAGGACGTTGCCATCCGCCCTGATTGCCCGCTTATATTGCCCAATGCTGCTGCTGATGAGGAGCGCTCCCGCTCCGGGTTACTTCCCGTGCTTAGCCCTGGGCTGCTACTGATCACCTGTCCCGTCCCTTGGCTACCACCACTGCACAATGGACTCATTACTCTGTTGGATCCACCACTGCTGCTGGCCAAAGCTGAAGTACTGTTACTGCTTCCACTAATGGTGGCGCTATTCAAACTAGATCCCACTGGATCCACATAGATCTTCACTCCATGGCTATTTTGAACGTGCTGGATGAGGGCCCATGCTGATTGACATACTTGCTGACAAGTTGAACACACGCACCTGAACGGCTCTGCAAATTAAAAAAACACTCAACATTAGTTGCCATTATTACACTTTGACCCAAATTCTTCCCACCACATTCAGAGTAATCTGCACTATTTGGTTTGGATTATTTTTCTATTACTCCATTTGCCCCCTTCCGATCCAGCCTCTGCCACTTATTGTCTTGCCCAATATGAAATACTCAATGCAAACAAGTACAGCGGGATAATGCATTAAAAAAGGAGGGAATATGGAAATCCTTGGTGCAAATACATTTAGGGAAGGGTTGATGGTCCTCACTAAAAACCGAGAATGTGGCCAAAGCAACCCACCATAAAACTTCTCTCTCGCTATAAACTTCCAAATCTTTCTAAGGTGCCATAAATCTATTTGGTAAAAGGCAAGTTGAATTTTCAGCCTTTCAAATAGAATTAGGATTATGAGCGTATGCATAAGGAGCTTGATATGATTGGCCATCGCATTCAATACGGAGGAATCAGAGTGATAATAGGACCGCTCAACCCCCACACAACCGCAAGGACCTTCTGTGATACTATCCAAGGGTTTAAATGCGCTTTCAAAGCCATGTAGCCAAGAGGACAATATGCTTTGTGTGGTTTCTTTGTCGCATATCGGCAGAAGTCTTGATATGAAAAATAGCCACCACCCTATTCATGGTGATATTACCGCTTGAATGACAGATCGGACCGTGAGTGAGAGACAGTTGGGTCGGTACACACACTCACCCCTTTCAACACAAGTGGTCATAGAGAGGGACAGGAAGAAGTATTGTGTGAACTGCCTCATGCATTGTACCCTCCTAGACAGTTGGTCCCCCCTTAAAAAATTCACATCCCCTTGAGATTTAAATTATCGGACACTCATCGATTTTCCAACAGCAGAATCATAATGCAAAAAAAGATAGCAGCTATTACTCGGCATTCTTTCACCGCGCGTCTTTCACTCTACACTTGAACAACCCTGGCCACGAGGGGTAACCTCACAACAACAATCATACATTCTTCCCGCTTTCTTCACATTAGATTAATTTGATATGGTTGAGATCAACGTACATGCGCTTTATAATAGCAAATATATTCGCTAGGACGAGGACGACGACGAATGACATTTCCACTACCATATGTTCCTACTTTCCTCTCATCCTTCAAGATCATTTAAAAGCCAATTCCTCTGAGAATGCTCATCACAGCCTGATCAATCAGTGGGAAAAATCGCTCAGTCGCACGTATATACGTGCACTTTTGTCCTCCTGTATGCGCAACGAGGGGCTCCCTTTGGAGAGTAGGGAATGGGATTCGTGTGTGTGTGTGTGTCTGTGCGCTGTTATTACTCTGATGAGCTTTAATACATCCCAGAGTCCCCTTGTCAACTACCATGGTCATTGGAGCTGACAAAAATACGCCGTAAATTGATATCCAGGATGAATTTCACATGCTGCACAGATGATGAAGATGATTTTGAAATCAACTAAGCGCGCACGTAGTCGCTGACCAAACCAATTGTTCAGATTTGATAAGAACTGATCCTTGAAAAGGACGGGAGCATGAGTGGAATCATAGAGACAGTAGCTCATGGGAACCACAGCAAAGGGTATGGATTGGTATGGCTAATTATTGGTGAAACCACATCTTGAGGAGAACAAATAATAAGGACTCGGGTCGGCTATATGTGGCCAAGTATGCCTCTCGATGATGGAGACAAAGCTGCTGACAAGGCTACTACTGTGGAAAAAATGATTCATGTGGGAGTTACGAGGTTATACGTGCTTACAGTGGCTGAGTGACTTGTGAGACATGGACTGATGATAGCCCTACATATATTCGGATCCACACACAGGGACTGGTGGAGTGAGAGATGCCGGAGAGAAGCAGGGTAGTACAGCATTGTGTGGAAATCTGATCTGATGGACTGTGGGTTTTCTCCGCCGTCTCAAGTGATATCCACATGTGACAGTAAAGTCACGTTTTCACTTTATTAATTCATACGCGAGACCCATCTTGGAGCTCTCGGAATATCAAGCAGATGGAAATAATAATACTTGTTCCTTCTTCCACTTTGACATCCCGTCCAAAAGAAGACAGGAGACAGTTAACGGGCTCCCAATCTTTTCCCTTACATATATTAACATCTTCTGTCCTCTACCATCCTTTAATACATCTCTCGCCCAACTTGTCGTCGTCCAACTCACGGGCGTGAGAGAGAGAGAGAGAAAACGGGCGAGAGAAAATCTTTTGCTTTGCTTTTCACTTCACTCGTCTTCTTCGTCTACTTCTTCTCATCCTCAAGACAGATTCTTTTCTTTCCCTTCCCATACTATGCACACACATACAGATACTAGCCGCAGGAATATGCACAACAACTCGTAAGAATGAATGACATTATTCCACCTTTCCACTCCAAAAGGTTTCCACTGTCACTGGCATTGACTTCTCCTTCATATTAGTCGTATAGTGGCCGCAATTTTCAAAATGAATGTCACGACCCGCTGCTACTACTACTACTCTCCTAATTGCAGACTTACACTCTCACAAATCATGACGACGTCTGTGGTATCTGGCCGCAGTCAGCCTTTCCTTGCTCATGTCGCGAAAATTAGAACCTACAGAAGACTAAATCCAAGGTGAGTTCCTACATGTTTCATCGATCCAATTCAAACGGATGTTCGTATATATATGAATACATAATAAGAGGGAGCAATATGTGGATGGACTTTTTTACAAACATATATAGATCTTCTATTGTCACAAGCTTTTACAATGTACAGTCTTCTCTCTTCTTGTTGACATGCATGTTTTCAAGAAAGAATATCTATGAGTCAACATTTCATGGCAGTACATACGCGGCTGTTTACATTCTAGTGACTACTGCGGATGTATAAGAGAGTGCGGATCTGTTCAGCCGTTAACTCCGACTGTCACTCAAAGAAATTTGTGGTCTGTGAGGAAGATGCTCTTCTTCTAGTTCCCATATCCATATCCCTTGTTCAGCTCTCTCTCCCTCTCTCTACTTTGAATATGACCGGTGACTGTGAACCACCCCCTTCATTTTATTCCTTCCATCACTAGAAATCACAAGGATTCTTCTGTCTCTCACGGCCGAACAGATGAGTCGTGTCCCCCCATACAACTCATTCATTTACACCGAACTACATGACAACGCCGCCTTTTTTAGACGCACATCCATGCGGAATTCCACAACCTCGCTTGATTACTACTGCACTATTGAGAGAAGTTCTACATTTTAATCAAACGTGGATCTGAATTAAAATTAGCTACGACATCAAAACTCTAGAGCCGTTCCATAACCATTGTTAGACTCACTTCATTTATTCACTCTTATCTTTCAACAGCTATTCATTCACATGACCATCGCGCATCAGTCTATCACCCTGACAACATGCTCCCATTTCCTATAATGTAATTGTCTAAAAAAATTTTTTTTAGCAATTTCGACCCTTTGGGGTGGCTGGTGTTATAAAATTTACATGTGAGACAGTGAAGCAACTGAGGTGCCGAGGAGATGTCAGAATACTTGACAACAAGGGAGAGGGGAACATATGAACGACGTTCCCACCAACAGGATACGCAAACAAGACTGCGTGTACCTTGAGGTCATTCCTACAATTCGTGCCGCGGAATTCATTTATATGGCTATGACGGAGCAAACATGCTGAGCATGAGAACTGAGAAGTCTGTGAGTTTTGGTGCGAGAACAAGTCTTAGTTCGATAATACCAAGTCTTCCCCTTGCTCCCAATTCCACACAGATCTGCTGACCGTCAGAGTGACCCTCTCCAACTGGGTGCACAAGCTTTATAAAAATCTCACTCATTAACCTGTTCAGCCGTCACTGTAAATAAAGGATTAAAAAAATGCTGACAGGGAAATCTGTGGACGTACAGACAAACTCGCGTCGTCATCCTTTTCCAACAATGATAGGACACGTGGGCATGATGAAGGGCCGGCAGTGGCCACACGTATGGAGAGATACACTCATTTTTTGGGCATCAGGAGTCCCCAAAAATAGCTGACTCAGGGATAAAAAGTGGATAAGCGTGTGCCTCTCTCGCTCTCACTTAGCAGGGGAAATTGTATGGCTGTAAATTTTATTCGCTTTCAAGAATGAATGAGTATGAATGAATGAATGACCATCGTGGGGATTTTGAACATTTGGATTAAGCAAGTGAATCATGTTTCAAACAAAGAAACTCCTCTGCGTCGAATTGATAGGGATGATGGCGTGGATATTGAAATGAGATCTGTTCACGTTGACTATCTTTTTCCGCTACTGCGTCTGACAATGATGGTGTGCATGCTAATGTCGTATGCAGTACAAAGTATGCTTTCAAATCGAGCCACAGGTATAAACTTGTAGAAAAAACCAACTCCATCGCTACATAGACTCGCCAGTAACTTTCCCACTTTCTCTTGTGCTGACTGACTGCGCTGCTGATGGAAAAATAGATTTTTACCTCTTTATTGCACTCACTCCTTCGCTGCTTGAGCTCCTTCTCATTGTATTTCTTTCCGAAATCAGTCTTCCCATTAATGCACTCACTGCTGCAGTTTCCCTACAGTCACTAATGCCCAGTGAATGCTTTTATGCTCGTACGTGGCAGGGACGAAAAAAACAAAGACAGTGTGATGATAATGATGATGACAAACTATTATAATGTATATATGTAGCTTTTAATAGCAGTGGCCGCTAGTATTCACGCTTCCTGCGTACAGATGGACATGGGGAGTGAGAGTGTGCATGGAATTAAGTTCGTTTAGCTCGGACTCCCATCGTTGCATTATACAGCGGGATAGAAAAAGAGGATGAGGTCCCAGTTTAAACTCCCTACTGGATGCCCATAAATGATTAAAAAATGAATATCATGTCCTTCCGACCGGACATTTAGCATGTACGCCGATGAGAATGAGGATATTTCATCTTTATCCACATCTTCCCAATGGTTGCCGTTCAAAATGTTAAATTACATTAGAAATCCAAACAGACAAGGAGATTTCCATCAGTTAGTTTAGCTCGTAAGTGTACAGCAAATGCACGGACACAGACAGAGAGGCATTGTAAAGTATCCTTCCCATCCTATCCAGCTGCCGTGCCGAATGAGTACATACACACACAGCTCTACCCATATAGACTTAGCGGGTGGCATTTCAATTTTTTAAATGAAACTAAGGATGAAATCTGCCCATGTACATCGTCACCACTTATTTTATGGATCCCCTGGACAGTGTACATTCTAAAATAGATCTCCCTCACACAGACTCTACCCCCACAGTAGGAAAAGTCATACGAATATCATCCTTCACGCTCCATCATACACACCCATATGGACACATGCATACGTACACAAGTGCGAAAAACCTTTAGATTTCTACCCACACATGCACTTGTACCTATTTTATCTCCGTCTCTTGTACCCTTTTTCCACTGGTGATTACAAGAGGAGCTATTTACGACCCCTGAACTTTGACACAGAATCCCATGGAATGCTCTAGTCTACCCCGGGATCATTTGTAGCCATCAATTAGCCTTAAGTCATTTGCTGATGCTGCTGTATAAAGTAGTCTTCTCTTCACCCTCTCCCACAAAACAGTTCAGGTAATGACTCATCCATTACGTGTTAATGCGCTGGCGAGGAAAATGAAAAACATCGTGTGACTTCGTGTCATATGAAACCCTGTCAAGAATATATTTACACACTGGTCAAAACTCATCATCATGATGAGTTTAAAAGCAATAAAACTAGCTCTATGGCAGCTTTGTGTGTGATGGACACAAGGCGTTATCAGCTTGAGGAAGTAAGGACAGAGAGAGAGAGAGCGGACGAACGTGATTTTCTTGTAAAGTGACTGATCCTAGTGTCATTTTTACTAGCCTATGGTACAGGAGGAGTGGATTTACATGAAGTTAAGTCAGGATGCTGAGAAGCGTAAAAAAGTAATAAAAGGATTGTTACTCATGGCATAAAGACAGGGAGGAAGTCGTTACGGTGACAGTGGTCAATATAAGGGTGTTAATAGTCACAAATGTCCACACAGATACACACTCGGCACACTGTTCCTGGCTGACTAGAGATGAGCGAATGGTTAAGAATATACATATCTCATGCAAAAATACCCACATTGCTCAGTCATCTCTCCGACGTCCATTATGAGAAGAGAGGGTGTGCAAAGCCCGGTGAAGAATCATTATTGTTTTTCGTCAGCTGGCGCGTCTCAAGTGGAAAAAAATGTATGAAGGATCTCCACAGACGTACATCCAGGTTTTGAAAGCACACACGGACACACTGCGGATGTCCTATGACGAACAGATTCAATGCTTTTGGGAGAGGAAAAGTGGTTATTTAGGCTTTAATCCGTCCGCTACGTCTCATGTGGGCCCAAAGGCTAGTAAAAGTCAACAGGATGTTGTGTATGTGTGTGTTCATATTGCTTTTGACTGACTGCACGTAAGTATGGATATGGAATGTTTGAAGATGGGGGAAAATGTGCAGATTTTTCTTCAAACGGAAGGGAAGGTTTTGAGGGAGAGTGAGGCTAAGTAAAGTGCTAATTTGAGATTCCATTCACACGCCTGCCTCCACTTGGCTGCGTCATTTTAACCAGAGAGATTTCGACGCACACAACCTTAATGATCAGCCGCGAACCCTATCCTCTGACCTTTTCCATCTGCTCACATCTGCATCACAAAAGGGCTCTCCCACGTTTTCAACTTGTTCGTGTACACACACGTATGTAAGCATAGAGTTACAAGCATAGCTATTGCACAAGTACTCACATGATGGTACTCATACTGCTGATGCGGCTGCAACTGTTCCACACTCACACGGCCCGTCGAATCAATGTTTTACCCCTTTCACTGTTTCCACTTATGACCAGCTCAGTCTAGAGCCACTGCTAGCAGCTTGCTGACGCTATCCTTGGTGGATATGAAACACCTCCAGTGCCTCTAACCACTTTTATGTTGCCAAGTCATAGGAGCAGAAGCTATTTAGCTCGCTGATTACCATGCATGAGCGGATGAAGACGGTCTGTCACCGTAAAATAACATTATATGAATACGACCACGATCTCCAGCCACCTCATGTCATTGTAACAATAATATTCAACTGGCCGATATGGTTCCATAAGGATTAGCCAAGCATTGTCCTCCTCACATATGCCACTGCTATACTGTGACAGAAGATTCCAGCCAATGTTAAGCTAGCTTGCTGCTGCACACAACCATATACTCGCGTAACATTCTTTATGGAGAATCCTGTGTGATGAGTGACACTGTTTTAGAATTGCGCCACTATACATGACGTACGTCACAAACTTTGAGCATACATAGATCCTCTGTCTAATTTTCACTACAGTAGCAAGCACACTATAGAGAAAGAAATTTGATGCAATCGAGTACATAAAGTGCAGCTACAATTGAGTAAACAACAAAGTGTTTGCCGACCACAGAAACTACTTTTATTGCTCTTCCCTACTTGTGTACGTATGTAAGTTTGATGGCTAGCAGCCTTCTGACTTCATTTCTCCAGTGGAAACAGTACATGTTTTTTGCATTCCCTTTACTCGACACATGTGGATCTTTGGCTGTAATAAATCCTACTTCATTTACACAACTTCTTGCTCATACACAAAGTATCCCTCATAGTTAGTGCTTTGGATTCTGCATAACAACCTCCTCATCTCCCCTGAGTACTTAATCTCTATACCCGTAAACAAGTGAACACGCGATGACATTGGTTGACAAATTTTATGTTAAACAGTCATCAATAGTTATAAAGATGGACGAGAAAATTTCACTAACAGTATGCAAATGATCAGCAAGACCAGTGTCCTTCTCCAACTTTGGAACTCTGTTTGGCAGATGTACTCGCCAAAATGTATACGACTGAACAGTTATATTGATACCTTCCTGGTTGCAATGACGGGGTGGCTATCAGACTAAAATTAAATTTCCCGGTAGACTTAATCAAAGTAACCAAAGAACATAAGGGTCAAATATTTACAAACGCGGCTATTTGTAAGCCGATATCAATCATGCACAGGGAGTGCAGAATTTCGGATATGTATGTATTCTCCAGTCCCAAATCCTCGCCAAATGGACCGTATAGTGGAAGGCCCAGAGTTTTATGAGATTAATGTATAAAGTGAATCTATCGCCGAAGCTTACTCGTTCTATAAGACACTTTTTAGATCTGAAGACGGAGTCTCATGCTGGAAACACGGAGTAACCAAAAATTACAGACACCATGACACCTCCGAGCATGAAAATGAGAAAGTCGACTGGAAGAAGGAGAGAATTTTTAAAAAGAAGCCCATGAATATGAGAGAGTGTGGGATGTGATATTGCATAATATGCATACATTTACTGTAGGTGGTGCGTGGTAAGTGATAAAAAGGAGGAAAGGCGGGAGCGAAACCAAGTTAAAGAGCGAGTTGGGGCCGGCTTTTGCTCTATTGATTTTTCCAACTCTTCCAACTCCTGTGACACCTTTGGAGCAAGGATGAGAGACTCGCTGGTGAGAAAGAGGGAGAAAGAAGACATGGAGGAAAGAAGACGAAGAAGAGGGAGAAATGAGTGAGACTGCACACATTCCATATAATACACAAGAGCCTCGCATGCATGAGTATTTATACAGCACAGCCCAGTGCCTCTCCTCCTACTCCTTGTTGTTGTTGCTGAATGCAGAGGAATGGAGAGGAACCTTAAAATCTATTTATCACTTTGAAGGAAACAATCCCGCGGGATCAAGTCTTTGCCAAAGACATTGTGAAATTAATCAAAAAGCCTCCAACTATCTTACAACTATTTTTTCCCATTTTTTACAATGACTTGAGTGGTTTCACTGAGAGACGAGCTGAAGCTAGGGAAGCTCGAATGTAAAACTAACATTGAGCAAGAGCCACTGACACAAACTTTGAGCGTAATATGCATATAAGTAGATAAATTTGTGGCTTCCTTAATGATGAGGGAAGTGCTACTCTTGAAAATTTTCAGTCTCATACGTATAGTACACAACTTGTGTGGGGATTTGTGTTTGAGCATGTGTCTTCAGGAAAGCCAGTTTACGCGGAGTCTTGAAAGACCTTTCTACGACCGCTTTACTTCACATAGGCAAGGTCAACTGCAGCGGGAAACCAGTAACTGCAATTATGTTTCTGATTAAATTAACTTCAAGCTCGCAGTATAAGGCAACAAGAGCCGGCCTAAATGGAATGTAGTGAGCTATCTTCAGGTATCTCCATCGATTAGGACAACGGACGTTCACACGGCCGGACTCGCTACAGATTAACGTGACATATCCACAGTTACTCCCGTAGGCTACAAGGAATGGTAAATGTTCTTGCATGAAAATGACTTCTCTCTCTTCCCAGTAATGAATGATGATCCCCTGATAGTGGCAAATTACTCCTCTACTTACTCCAACTATAACACTCATTCAACTCCACATGGAGTCTGGTAGAGGGAAGATTTATATGCACGCTGGTCACTGTTATTATTTCACCATCAATTCAAAGCAAGCAAGCTCCTGCTGAGCTAGTACAGAAACCTGTAATCCACTCTCGTGTGGTAGGAAAGAGAGTATTTGTAATGTGCTTGTCTGTAATACGAAGTTAACTGGCAGCACGAATAAAAGCAAAAAAAAGACGTAAAAATGACCCAATCTACCTGAGGAAGCAGTATTGACTTCAGCATCACATTTTGAACTGTTGTCATTGTCTATCTTGTCCAATTGTCCGGCACTGGCTGATGAGAAAGGACTTGGTCTGTCCAAATGATGCCCATGATGATGATGATGATGATGATGATGATTCTTGGAGCGGCGACTAATCGGTGCAGAAATGCTAGGTGTGACCACAGGAATGGTATTTATACTAAGAGAACAATGATTAGAGGGGGAGGACTCTTGGTCCTGTTGTGATGCATCATTGGAGCTGACAGGCGAGTTGAGATGGTTGCTGTTTACAATTGAGCTATTCCCCGCTGATGTCCTTGACGTGTTCAACGGCCCATTTCGCAATGAGAGGAACTCTTCAGGGTCATCCTCCTCTTCGGAGCAAGGAGTGGATGTCCTCGGACTCTCCGGACTACTCAAGTGATTGTGTTTTGCATCAAAGTTATTGTTATTGTTGTTTAAAGGTGTACTATGTTGATAGCTATGATTGCGACTTGCAGGGCAGGAGCGGACTTTGTGTTGGATGAACCGAACGATGTCGCCCAAAGAGAACTGTTTCAAACACGCTCCACACGTCAGGACATCCCCGGGTCCTCTGACTGAGGCGATCGAGTGATCAACTGCAATAAAAAAATAATAGACAACATTAGTTTTCACATTGATATGAAAAAACATCCAGGCGAAGTGAGGTGACGAAGTGTAATGTTGTTTTGGTTTATTATGGTGGAAAATGAAAGACAGAAGGATTGAAGGAGGGAAAGATGAGAGAGAGAGAGAGAGACAGAGAGAGAGAATAATGATTGATGAAAGGAAGAAGGGACCTCTCATCTCAAGCCATGTGTATGAAATTAGTCTACACACAGAAGCAGCTCGACTCTCTATCAATGTTAATCTGTAGGAAGAGATTTAGACTGTCCAGCTAACTTGTACTATGCATGAATGATTGGCTGAATATCGCGTACAACATTGCCAATGTAGACGGGAAGTCTGAAGTCTGTTAATTTTTTCTAGACAGACACATCGTGTTCAATAGTAGAGGGGAGAGGGGAAAGAAATTGAGCTCATTGAGAATCTATATAATAGATAACAAGAGCCCAAAAATGCCCAGTCAATTTTTCTTATCAATCCTCATTGTCCTTACGAGAGAGCTTGTGAGAGGCCACCTACATATACATATGCTAATGCTATAACCAATCGTGGTGGTAGTGACACTGAGGAGAATAGTGGGAAAGAGAATATTGGCAATTGTTACAACTGTGATTGAGGAGATTGTCAATATTTTCAATAGCTTGAGTAATATGGAATGAAAATAGCTTCTTGGGGCGATGCGGGCCAGAAACACCGCAAGCCAAGCGCCATATGAGTTTCTAACCCTGGGTGCATACCATATTATCTTTCTATTACACCGCGCTGTATGCCCTCATCCAACACACACACACACACTTTTTGTATATCAAAATGAGAAACCAGTGCAGAGAAACTCATATACAGATATTATTCTCGTTTCACCATCCTAACCTCCGTTTGTTCTCTTTCCGTGACTCCATTCACTTTTCCTCACTTAAAGCTAAGCTTACGACGGCGTGAGCGGGGTCAAACCTAAGCTAGAATATCCTGCCTAGACCTCACTCAGTGCCTACGCTCCATAAAATCTGTTCCAATTTACGACTAATATTTCATTCTCGCTGAATATATTTCCCTCATATCCTTCAGTCAGTAGCCTGATCTGCAACCTCAATAATGTTGTTCACAACTTTAAGATTGTAATTGCATTCCGTATGGTCGGCTCACTCTCAATCAAAATAGTCAGTTTAATGAGAGTATAGAGACAGAGAGACCGAGGCAGAGAGAGAGAGAGAGAGAGAGAGAGAATTATAAAATCTAGGGTAATATCACAATAATAAAAAGGAGGAATGCAAAGATCCACCTCCATGATCTCTGCTCTAGGCTCGCATTGCTCCACTCAGTGATACGTGTGGGCAATAAAAGGAGGTTTAGGGGAAAGAGTGAATGTATGTATTCAAGATAAATCAGACCGAGGCTCCGTCAATTGCGCGTATGTGGACGCCAATGGGATTGCATTAGCTGGTATAGTGCTGTTGAACTGGTTTAATTGGTACACTGTGAGTACCCCCAGTCTGGCTGAATATGATTGGTATGTGGGAGGGAATGTCCAAGCGCAAAATCCCAGCTCTCCTCCGAGCAATCGATCGATCTGTCTAGCCATTTACCATGGAAGTGGAGTGACCACAATTTGACCACAAAACTCCGCCCTGCACCAACTCACCTATGAAACTACGAATCAAACGCTTTGTGTACTTGTGAAATTCTCTTCCTCTCGCTTTGGCAAAATCTCCATAGTCACTAAATAACTCCTAGGCAACATATGTATACATGCAGACAAACCACTCTCCACTCGAGCTTTTTCAATCCTTTCAACTTGATAACACTCCTGAGAGCCATGTCTCTCTCTAACTCCCCTCCTTTCCTCCTTCAACTGCCTCACTAAAAAACTTTTCTAACGACAATTCAAGCCAGCTCTTATAGTTGATTTGGTCCAGGGAAATGCCTTTCTTTCTCTTTCTCTCAAATTCACATCATGAATGTCCATGACGGACAGCAATGCTGAAACAATGCTGGGAAATTAGCCTCCTTGATTGACATTATAATCCATACTTGGATGGGGATAGGATTCATCTTAAGACCAAGTGGCTTGACAGGTCCTGAAGATTTGTTTGCACACAATAGACGGTCACATGGAATGGAGTAAATTGTAAGAAGAACGCCAGAGTGGATTATAAAAGAAACGGTGGGACATTTTGCTGGTTCATATATAGTTGACTGTATCTCACAGCCAGTCTCTCTCTCGTCCTCTCATCTTTTTCCATGTGGACAATAGAGGGGACTTTTAAGCATTTTCAAACCCTTTCTCATTGACTGTATATAAGTTTTGGCTTAAAGAGGTTTTATGAACCTTAGAGTTAGAATAAAATCCGGGCTTTTGTTCACCATTGTACACGTCCATCGGTGATCCCAACGTCTGTCTTACTTTCCTCTTGGCCGTCGTCCTCCTCCTCCTCCTATTCTATATGCTCCTACAGCCAAAAGTGGCAAGTAGTTTTAGAAGACTCGGGACTTGGATGATCGAAGTATCGATTTCTCACCAATTTTGACTCTCTCTCCCACACACACACACGCATACACACACACACACACACACACATACTCTATCTACATACAGCTACTACATTTGATTCACAAATGTACACACAGGCAAGGAAGCAGACTTGCATGTGATCATTGTCCAAGTCTCCACGCATACTAAAGAGTTAGAACGACGAGATATGCATGTATGGAAGGGGACGAGAGAAATCCAGAAAACTTTAGTTATGCAAAATAACCACTATTGTTATAACTCCAATGTGTATCTGCATACAAGTGAGACAGATACACACACAGACTGCATTAGAAGAGAATTCCTCAGTTGAAGCCTAAAGGTTCTTTCTCTCTCTGACTCACGCAGTCAGCAGCTCTTGAAACTTTGAGCTGATATAATGATTAATAGCGTCCTACTACTCCTACGTCCACAAGCCTTCGTTCTTCTTTTCATTCTCAGTAACTTTGAAACTCCATCTTACTTAAGGGAAATGCTACTGTCCACTTCTGTGTGACAAAGACTCTTTCATATGTCTTTACTTTATATCAGTCATCCATCCATATGAATAACTGTGTGTTCGCAAGAGTGAGAGATTTCTACCAAAACTTATGATTACACACATCCTCCCAAATTATGATTCACCAAAGCCTTTCCATCAAAAATTATCATAATGTGAGTGTTTCTGTAGCAACTATAGTACATGTACAATCATGGGTGCTCGCCGACTACGAGTTCTTGAAGCTTTCCAGCTATTATACGCACACATACGCAGAGGAAGCAGAAGAAGACGACTCGTTGCACGCAGCTGTACTTTTGAGTCACTGTTTGCTGAAACTGACGGCTGACATCACGCATGAACAGATGACTGAATCGTTGGGTAGATGAATCGTGGAAAAAACTCGCATATGAATATCATACGATTGTGACAAGAAACCTCGTCGTTGGAAAAATGACAGGAGCAGGAGTATTTTCATCCTAACTGACCAAAATGGGACCTTCTACTCTGAACAAACTGTGAGGTAACTCGGTAACAGAGAAAAATAGATAAATCACTGAATTGACATAAATTTTGATTGAACACTTCCCTTGCCCTCTGCATCGAGTAGTAATAAGTCATGTCTGTGGGACATCCAGGAGTTATGTTTAGCCAAAGATTGTCTGTCTTTCTTTGGATGACATGAGAGAGATTGTGGAGACTTTTTGGGAATTTCGTTTGTACTCACATTATGTACGTTCAAAGGATACCATTGAATCTGCATGGGTCAAGCTCACACCTAGGATATCGTAGATCAATTGATAATAATACATGCAGTCGTAGGGTGACTTGGCACAAAATTCTCCCATTGTTCTCTTTATGTACTCTTCCTCTAGTGATCTTCCCCAAATCCACTAAAACTTCACTCCGTTGTGCTCAGGTTTTTACGCAAAATCACGGTCACCAGTATTACGAATTCATATGAATAACAGTTATGAATAGAAGCCAGGAGATGTGACGGGAAAAGGGAGTAGCACGGGTCCGAGTCTGGGCCCGCAAGGGTCCACAGAGGACCAACGGACGGGGCATAATCATTTCACAAATCCATAAGAATATCATAATAGCATAATCTCATTGTTCGTAAAGCCACCGGTTCTCACATCACCTCTCGTTCCATCCCAACAGCCTTTTTCACCCAAACAAGCGCATATACAAAAACTTATGCTTGTCAAATAGCACTATTTCCTCACTACAATTTTCTAAATTATCATTCAGTATTTTACTGTCCTTTAGGACACCGACCATCCAGCCGGTGCACACACATACGCATAAAATGGACAAGCAGACGTAATGGTACATACCATGGTGAGGATTAACTCTGTGTACTAACCTACAGTTATGAATGTTTTTCCATCTCCGCGTGCTTGATACAGATGAAAAATCCCATTCAGTTATGACAGGCAGGCGGCAGACCGTTTGTTTGTTGCACGGGGCCCAGAATTTTCATTTTTTTCTCTCTCCGTCCATTTGGACATGGGGACTGGAAGAGAGCTGAATATATATGCGTGTGCGTGTTTGTTGGGAGAGAAACCAGCCCCCATATGAGTTTCATGATGAGAGACATACCAGTTGGTCCATCACAGATTTCGACGTTGTTGGACATACTAAGCACGATGGCCGTACAATTTTTGGAATAACACAGTGAATGTTATATACTCTGCACCACTCGAGAGTTCCTAATCATGATAATAACAGCCGTACTAATAACTACCAGCACCGAGGAGGAACGAGCTATCTTGACCGCTACCTTCTCATTTTTTCCCAACTTTTTCAGGCCATTTTTTTCTCTTTAAACTTTCCTCCACCTCCTCCCTTCATCACAGCCTTGTCCTTTCTCTCACTGCCATGCCATCCTACTTACTTCTCGTAAGCCAAAAGAATCTTCTTATATTGGCTACGGAAGTAGTAATTAATTTTACGGCCCACTGCAACCACCACTACTTACTTCCCGAGGCACTCAGCTTGAAGGTTGGAAAACAAAGGGCACTCATTCGTATGTCGCCGTCGCTGCCGCCACGGCATCTTTAAAGAGAATCTGTCATAATGTAAATTACAATAAAATACTATTAAAACTTTTCCCTTTGCACAATGCTTGGGTGTAATGTGTGGGACTAAATTAAAGTCCGTTGTGTAAATCATCAGCACCATGGTCCGCCCTCTATTCTGTAAGGCGTCCACTGACCATTCGTATCACAATTCATTAACTATTTCACATAAGGCAATGCCCAAAGCAACATCCTCTTATAGGTCAGGCAGCAATTTGTGGGAGAATCTATGCGGAATAGGAGCGAGAGTGCACATATGATCAATTACATTATACATACGATGAGGGGAAATTGACCGGGTGTGATCCCGTCTTTGGCATTAATTACACGTTCACAGTCAGTTTGTACTCCCCTGTGTTGCTACCGCTATAGATTTGCCATGGTATCGCCACGTTACCTCATACAGTAATTCAATAAGTTAAAAGATTCTGCCCGCATTAATGCAGGCTCACATACTGTGCGTAGTCTTTATATTGGTGCGACTCCCTCGACTCTTTTTCTCCGCACCGTTCCAATCCAGGCCTTTTAGTAGATGCAATGAAACTGAAGAGTAGTAGGATGTCACTCCCTGAGGTGCCCGTTTCAATTGACCAGATGACTACACAGATGAACATAGGACAATAGAATTTCCTTGTATGCAAGTCAAATTCATGACCTTTGTAACTAAAATTACATTGATGCTCTTCCCGTAACGCTCATTGTATCCAGCTGGAGGCGAGTAAAAGTACTTGAGAAATGTACAACTTGTTCCTGCTCACGCTCATTCACAGAAAGTGTTACCATAAAAACCGGTTAGGGTTTTTTTCCTATTCACATCACTCCCGTCTGGAGTGAAGGAACCCGTCAAGGGCTACGCAATGTAGTACAACACAAAGAAAAAATTTCTTGTTGTGCGTCAGCGACCTACGATATGCCGTGTACAACGTATAACGTGTATACACTTGTTTCCTTAAATAAGTTTGATTGAGCTGTGAGCAGAAGAACAATGGAGACGACAAGTTCACGGTGTCACTTTACGAGTTTCTTCCACCTTATTTATGACTTTCAACAATAGCCACACTTTATGTCTCTTCAAATTATTATTACGCTGGTGTGTGTGTATGTGTGTGTGTATTTATTTATTACTGCCTATTCAAGACTAAAGTCAAATAACATGGAACGTCAATAAATGCTCTTGAAATTGTCACTGGCAGGAAAGCATTACACAGAATATGATCACCATGCCCGTTGAACAATGCTTGCCGCAATCCAACTCTTTTACAAGGAAACTCACCGAACGCCAAAGACCATTATCTGTGGAATGTCTTAATATGCACAAGAATATGTAAGATCTCATACACAACTTTTTCACTTTTTTACCTAAGCGAGCATGATAATTTATTTTAGTGAAGGCCTGCAGCTACAAAGACTGTGGCTACACTATAGAGATATCTAAACACACAGCACAGCGCGCATGATGTCAGACTCATTTTCACTATTTAAAAATATACCTAAGTCACGCTCGTGGTGACTGTCTTTTGGTCTAATATTTCCCAATTGGAAGCCGAGCTGAGTTATAAACAATAATTCAGCAGTCATACAGAGAAAGAATAATCCACCTCATTTCCTTTCACCGACTTAAATACACAAGGATTTTTGCAGGCGCCATTAACTTTTTCGGTGCTCGTGTTGTAGGAGTTAAAATCTGGAAGAAATTAGAGTGCAGCTACCTCACTTCTCTTCCTCCCCTCTTTCTCTCTTCTCCTACTTTAGTGACTGTTCTACAGGAGGAGCAATAAATTTAATATTATTACGCAAGCAGTTTTATTTAATAGCCAGAATAAATGGGAATATTTTAAAAAGCTCGCGGCTGGCGAGGAATGTGTCTCTGTTGACCCGCTTTGCCCGCACGTCATATCTATGATTGTTATGAATCTGATTTAGATTTTATTTTCGGAACAGACATTCATAACCCAAGAATATTGCATGAATAGACAATTTGCCGAACCGAGGCTCTCGCTCACTCTCTGCTCCTGCTGAACACAATGCGTGGGTTTTCGGCGGCGGGACTCCCGGACCACCCGCCGTCCATTTTTATGACAAGCCCAATCTACAGGGGGTTCCCCCTTCAATTCCACCATCACTACTGCCACCTCACAAACTCTCCTCTCTGTCCGTGAAACTCCCACCGACATCATTCCAGAAGAATAGCCTAACAGACCATATCCGTTCCAATACCATAAAAAAATTCACATTTGCCCATCAAGCATTTGCAGGACCAAATTTACATCACATCTTCACGTTTTACATACGGAGTTCAGAATCATTCTAACAAACCTGGACCAACTGTTCGGTCACTTCACATAGTGTAATACCGTCAGAAAGAATTATTGCTACGGCTGCGATCATGTGCGCACTATGCACGTAGGTGCAAATCAGAAGCGGGGAGAAAACTGCCATCCTCAAAAAGCGTTACGCTGAAAGATTCTTTCACGGTCGGGATGGGGATGTGGAGACATTGAGGATTGCGTGACAATTTATACGACACCTCACTCCTCATTTCGTCCGTAACATCATCAAGAAACATCATTCCATTACCAGCATGCATAAGTTGATACCAACGGGCTAATTTGCCTCAGTCCTTAGCTCACTATACTCTTTGACAAAATTTTCAGCTTAAGAGCTGAAAACGGCCTTTGAAATGCGATGTTCGATGCAACGTAAAGTTACTCACAAGCTAGGGGCACAGTCATGAGTATGATAAACGGTGAACATGCATATATGTATATGAATACACATACGCGGTCAAAACAATTACGATGATGAAAGTATCTTACGGTTTCCATATGCGTGCACGCCTGTGTACAGTGGAACATGAAATTATAATGAAATCCTATTTCGTACATATATTTCTAACTTCTATATACGGTGCTTTCCGTGTCGCGTCAAAGTTACACGGGTATAGACGCCGCAGTAGTCGTAGAAGTGTATAATGGAGTAGACGGGGTGTGAGGTGTGAGAATGATATATGAGGCGAGAAATGCGTTTCGCACGCACACAGGCTTAGCTGGTAACTTGTTGATTGCTACCAAAAGACAAGAAGATTACACCAAACCGGCCCCTAAATTAATGGGGAGATGTGCAGTTTTCTCATTGCACCAATACTCCAATTCCGTGATATTTATATTGATGTGTCATTGTTTTCGCACACGTAACATGCATCGATGCAAGCATGCGTAAATTTACACGAAAAGGCTAATGCCCTGGATTTTCGCCTTGTCCTCCCTCTATTTTATGCTTGTGCACTCATTGACACAGACTCACGTTTTGGACGGGATTCAGAGTGCATACCACGTAAACGAATCCTAGTGACAACAGTCCTAAGTCATAAAATATGAGCCAACCAGTCTTACATTTCTGGAATATGATCCCAGGTCATGAAACAACGTCCAACTGGACAGGAAAGTCCCTTCCTTAGTTAGTGTTGCCAGCACATGTGTCTCTCCTATACCCACAACCATGGACTGCGACAAGCCACGAATGTTCACCGTCAATTACACCGTCTTTCCTGGACCTGATAAACCCGCAATTAAATTTAGCCTAACCCTCCTTACATTCTCTTCCTTGCCTCCACAGTTTAGATGGTAAGAGTGATATATTTTACCATAAAAACCATTAGTCTCTTGGGTGGACCAGGGTGGTTGTAATCAATGGGCTGGAGATTTCTTACGCTCTCCATGGCTAATCCATCTAATTACACACAGTTCTCCCCCTCATATAGTCACCCTCACACTAGACGATTGGACAAGGGTTATTAAGTGCGGCAGCAGGTTATGTTAAATACGAATCTATGCAGTAATTTGGGCTCTTCTGGAGGACAGATTAGATTGCCAAGATGAAACCTGACTCCGCTAACTATGGTCGTGAGAACGTCACTGGCCTCTCATAATAATAACTTGGTTCCCGAGTGGCAAAGAGAGGACGTCGTTTGAGGCGACACTAACTTGGCAAACCTTCATTCCCCCTCAAACAAAAGACTCACAAGTGTAGAGCAAATAACAGACTGCGTCTGTGTCCTTTCAGCCTAAAGCTGCCTATTTTTTCACCCGCACATTTCAATCCAAAGTGTGTTGGATGACGTGAAAATCACGCAACAAGCCAGATTCAGTGGTCATATGGGGACGATGGCGACGAAGCTTCTTTTTCCAGAATAACGAATGTCAGTGCATGCACTCTGTACACTAGTGGATTAAATTGTAGAAACATACAGAGAATATCCCGAATAACACGCTGACATGAAAATGACTGGAGGCAAATGTGGGAGATATGACAGTGTGAGAGGACATATAAATGTACAGAGGCGTAGGTCCACAGCCCTGAGAGGAGAAAAGTTGGTCGTCTCTCTAACTTTTTTACCCTTACTTGTCGACTCACAGAGTCACGGACTTTTTGATTGTATTAGGTTAGCCAAGGCTCAGCAGCACTGTTGTTGGGCTATGACTGAGTGAATTAGTGGCCGCTGGTGTTGTTGGTCTACCAAAAGTGATCTGTCTGCCACCAATGCTGAAAATCTTTTGCTTCCAGCAGCAGCGGGAGTCCGAAGGAACATCACTGTGCGACACTAAGGATGGACAGGCTAGTTGTGTGTACCTCTGTTTGTGGATGCGAGGGAAAAAAGGCAGACAAGCCTGGATTAATCAGATTGTGATCAGCAGGGGAATGTCACTTTTGCCTTCAACTGTTATCCGTTTCGGTCAATTAGTATATCCCTTCTTGTCAGATTCATGGCGAGTAAACGTTTCCGCGTTCTATCGGCTATTCACCCATCTTCTCCTACCGCTGTCGTCCTTTTCCCTCTCTCTCTCTCCTTGTAGTACTTCCATTGTCTTATCTTGATCTCTTTGTGTTTGCAACCAAAAAAATGAATTTATGTGGTCAAAGCAGGGAAGAAACTGAGAAGTCTCAACAAAAGGCCTTATGTGCCTTACGCGCGCGTAGAAGCTTGAAACCAGAAACATAGTACGAGCCAAACAACAGGATAGGAACGCGTTACTTTTCCAATGCATGGGTTGGCAAATCTTCTGTGACAACACGAGTAATAAATCGCACAATAGTCAATTATAAAAACCACTGTGGACTACTCCATCCTTTTCGCATTCCACCCATTGACGGCACGAGATTCGTGGGTCGACCCACCTCTTGTGCGTCTGGCCACCAAGCTGTCCAAGCCAAAGAACAAAATAAATGCTACTAATGACACGCTGAAAACGTACAAGCGCCTTCTCAAAGAATATCAATGAATGTCCACAGAGACCTGTCCATACAACTCAACTGCCTTGCTTCAGGTTCAAAGCTATAGAAGATTAAAATACGGCTGCTGGATCCATTGAGACCCTCACATGCTCAGGTGTGTGCACTGACGGCCATGCAAGGGAGGCACAGAGGCTGTTCGACTAATTGTCCACGACTCAAACTACTTTTTCAGTAGCCACCACGTCATTATTTATTGCTATAATCAGGATGCGTGTAAGTGGTCGTTTTGGATGCGGCTGCTGAGCGAACAGCATGTTTACAATGGGCTCTTTTAGCAGAAGTCTCATTGTATCTCAAATGTGGCTTCTCTCACTATCCTGATCATTACTGCCAGCAGCGGTAGTATGAGCACCATACCACTGCAGTTGATGATCGCTCAGACGAGATTGACTTCAACTTTATATACCACATACATGCGCTATTTATGGCCACTTTGAGTCTCCACAATATACTCTATTGGTACCCGCGTATTGTGTTTGTGTCTCTGTTCCTCTTGCGCATGCAATAAACCACTTCATCATGCCCTTATGAGGGAACACACACGGACACAACAGAATCTGCGAGCGTGGCGAATACGAAATGGCGGGTTTTAATTAAAATTCAATAAATTTGTCTTCATGAGGACGTTGAGATGGTCATAAATTATGCTCGATTTACATGTCTCAATTTTAAATAGCTTCTCAGTATACAGGAGGCCATTTGAGGTGGCAGACGTTGTTCTTGACCACAACAGGTGATGAGACAGTCGTGAGAACACGGCCGGTGTGTATGTGGAACATTAAAATATCTGACCTACATTTCCCCGCTTCAAATGTGTTTTTAACTCCGGTGCACATTACTAGCTCGTAAAATCTCTGTCAGCATGCAACCTTTCTGTGTAATGTGTCTACCTCATGAGCTTGTCTCACAGAGTTGAGTAAGTAACCTGTAGCCCATGAGAACAAATGGGATCTTTAGGGGTTTTTCAGTAGGTAAAGGATTCATATCCCACTTGGACTGACCACAGGTTATTGTTGAGAAAGGAAAACAAACAATAGCTAATAGAGCTATTTTGCTCCCCAACTTCCTCCTACTTTACCTCACTCATCACACAGTAAAGCAGAACGCAGCTGTTCCAACTCTTCACTTCACACAGCAGCAACAAGCATCATGGACTCTTCTACGTGAGTCGTTACACTCCTGATTATAAATTTCTCATTGCCATATGACCATAACTTCCTGAAGACGAGAGGAGCATACAAAGAGGGCAGGCTGACTTTCTTCCCACGATTCATTCATTCTCAAGCGGCTGGACAAAGGGCATGGTTGACTCCTCGAATTAATGCTTGATTCCCTCTTCTCATCCAAAGCTCTATTACCCAGCTACGTACACAGAAACACGCGCGATTGATACTGAGCCCATTGATCTCAAGTGTGCCGTGCCGCTCTTGTATAGTATGCATATGGCAAACAATGAAATGATACCTGACGTGTGAGTGGAAATACTGGAGAGTTTGACTGCAAGGAATCATAATAGCGAATCACCATCGCCACCCTTGTTGCATATCCATACCAAATAATCATATGCCCCCTTAGTCGCGTATGGGACAACACCGAAAGAATAATAATAATCAAACGGTCTCTTCTCAGCAACATGATCAATGAGCAGAGGAATCCGGAGACCGGCCGAGTGCTTGTACTCAAGAACAAAGCAGGGGGTTTTATTCATACATCAATACTTTGAATGGTTGGCTGACAGTCAGTTATTTATTCCTACGCTTTTAACATAAGAGCAGCCATTGATTGACCAATCAACACCGGCTTGCGATACATGCCCATCTACAACAATAATAATAAATCATGCAGAGAGCATCATCATGTGCGTCCATTGATTAATAAACCACAGATTTATTATTCATTCCGACGAGTATCTCGGCAAGCAATATTAACACGATACATACAAATAGGGGAGGGTTGAATGGGCTGACCACTGAGTTTACCATGGCATAATAATAATAATAATCGACCACTATGAATAACAAGTGGCTAGTGGGGACGCGAATGGACAGCAAGTGGTGCTTTATACGGACGGACGGCAGTAATGGCATGACAACAATGCATGCTAACCAATCAAGAAGCCACTCAGCCTCAAACAGATTATCTTGAATAGAATCAATGTACCAGTCACTCGCTACGCACTTACACTCTCATACACGCTCATAGCCACGGCCAGACATGAAAGAGACCTACCTACGCGCCCCTACCATACACACACGCTCTTCTGTGTACACAATAAACATTAGGATTAAAACAATGCGCCAAGGAGCTAGATAGTGCTACGCATACAGATGCTGTAATGAATGAAAGATCCTGATTACAATGAAAGCAGGCAAAACATAATTACGCTCCCTGAATAACATGCTCCCTTTTTAGCTACGGGCCTTCAGGTCCATTGGTTTAATCAATCGTCTACGTAGATTTTTTCGGTTTTCGCGGGTTTATAGTGAAATTATTAAAATAAGTCTCATCCCCTTTGGAGAGTTTTGACCTTTAAATGCTTCAGTTGGTAGGGACGTTTATAAAAGTGTTGTGCATGAGGAAAATGAGATAACCCTACGTCGTGATGCTTGTGCGGCAATATTGAAGGGGGTTATGTATAAACGATCGCTTTCCTGCCCCCCGACTTGGGGGATATTTTCACATAAATCCAGCACATTGTCCCACTGTGTGAACAGTTAAAATCCCTGCAGATTCCCTCAAATACAAAATCCATTTACACTTATATGTACACAATGATCATTTATTTCGATCACAATATGTGTGTTTATGAGGTAGACTCCTCCGACATGCTATTTTCGGTCGGCAGAGGAACCAGAGAGAGAATCTCACGCGGTATGGATTTGTCTGCTTAGTCAGGAATTACATGGCATATCTGCCACTTCCCCTACGGTTTGATTGATGATCCTCAACCGTGATTCATTTGTGAGACTCAACCAAAATGGGCTATAATCTCTGAATATTAGCTTTTCACCTGGGCTGAGGTAGCATAGTAGCAGTAAGCACGACTTTGTCCCTTAAAGGGTCAATTTACAAATCGAGTCGGAATCATTATTCTCTGTATATAAAAAAGCCGCTATAACAATAATCCATCTCGTTATCGAATTTCATGTATAATTGCTCTGTTCTTATCATATGTGTTAGTGTAGTAGCATGCCTCTATGCATGAATACATTCCTGTCAGCCTGCTTTTGGGATAGCACTGTCATATCCATCCTTACAGAGCTGCCGCAGTGGGAGCGATGTCAGGAACACAAGGCATGTACATGCATTATTAAAAAGGACATGCCAAATACTTTCACCCTCTTCCACCTCCTGTTCAAATCTCCAGGCAGAACACATGGTCCGAGCTGTCACAACTGTAGACAGTCCAACCAAGGCGGACAGTGATCACACATTTGATCCTCCACAGTTTTTCCCGTTCTATACCCAATGACGAAATTCATATGGCTATTGAAAGAAGTTTGGAAATACGGAAACCCTTTTTTGCATTGTTATGTTCAATGAGAAAAAAGATTGAGCATATACACATGTCACCACTCCTGGGTATGGATGCATGAATGGACACTTTATTATTATAAGCTAGCCTCAAACAACAAAAAGTAAACAAAAAAAGGACCTTTATATGGCTATCCACATTCACGGCACAAAGTTTGTATAAAAGAGATCCACAATCCACAAGATCAGCAGCGAGGAGATATTCAACGAGTGAATAATTAATCGCTTTATGCTTGAAAAAATTGAATTTTGTGAATAGTGTGTCATTATAATTGCCCAGCTATGTCGCTTCCAGAATGGACGAAAAGATGAGAAATTGAATCAGAGTTAACGCTGAATAATGAATGAATTGACACCGTTCGAGAGCCTGTGGAGCATCATGATCGTTTAGCAGTCACTTAACATACAATTTGTGGCGCAAAAAAGATGACTTCAATGCTCCCAAAAAAGTCTTCTATGTGAACTTCTAAGTCGCAAATAAGGCACTAAAGAACAGGCCAGTTCTTCTTATGAAATATTTACAATTTATAACGCGCACTGATGTATATTTTTGCATTCTTCTGTCATGAAAAGGTCCGCCCCAAGGTTTGGGGATGTCCACTACGCCTTGGGGGCCGGTTGTGACCTTAAACTTGATGCTATTTGAAAAGGCACGAAATACGGCCACTTGTAACTCTTCCAGAAAAATTCAAGGCCAAAGTAAATTCAGTGGGTCATCTGGCACAGCACATATCCTTCAGCTTGCGTACATTCATTTGTTCCCTGTGTGCCCTCCAAGTACGTACATAACTACTGGACCTGCATGAGCATCGTGCATGCGTATGTGTTTGTCTGCTGAGGCCACATGATGGCAAATTTACAGCTTCACCTACGACAAAAAATGTGGTCCATTCTCATGCACTCAAGTATGAATTCAAGTAAGCACAGCATTGTAGTCCTCTTGAGCCCCTGAACTCGCCCGGCTTGAATCAATCAGTGCAGCTTTCAAGTGAAACCGTCGCGTCGTCATCTTTGCTGGGCAGGATAATAACACGGGAGCACAACGGCGAAGTAGCTTGCGTATATGCGTGCACCTATTCAAGGGGAGTATTCATGTCTATATGCCTAAAGACAGTGGCTGTAAGAGCTTTAGTGAAAGGAACTCCTCAAAAATTATGACGGATTTGTTCCCAAGAAAACAAACCATTGACGACTGGCTGAAGGGGACAGTGGGGCATATTTTTCTGCATACATAGCACCAAAGGAAAAGGCAAGTGGACAACATGCTGGGATACACAGAACTTTTACCCAGATAGATCTTATGGAATAAATGTCATACTAAGCATCAAGTGACCATTCGTTGTTGTGATGTATGTCTCGACGGATTTCAGTACTTTTCATTGTTGTACAGATCTCAATTTTTGGATTTACTTGAACATTTTTCCCTTTATAGAATACAACTTGGAAATAGCGTTGCCCTCGGCATCACATTCGAGAAGATGCAATATTGTCATTCATACACGGTGTAACATATAGAGAACCTACATTATTATACATGTGCGAATACAGCGAGAATAGACAGGATGAGGAGTTGCAATTAGTGAAGGCAATCAACAGTTGCGACAAAGGTCCCTGCGTTGCGTACGTTTGTATCTGCGCTCTTACGACTGTACACCAACGCAATACAAGTCAACTGCTTGACGTAAGAAAAACTCATTAATACTCCCTTTTGTCACATCTAATTGATATTAATGTTCATCTTATACGATAGTACATTTCAAAGTGTCATTCTAAATGGTATTATCTTGTTGTCACAAATGCTCCTCTGCTCCATACGCGCTCGCTCCTGTCCATCTTCATCTCCATGTCAAACTTTTTTCTCAACCCTCCATTTCCCCGCTCTTCAATTACAGCCATGCTCCATTTAATTACTGCCAGCCAGCGAAAAATCATCCTGCATTCCAAGTGCCATTTACGCCTGTAGAACATCTTGGAAATGACCCTCTATTTAGTCTTGTATATACACGGACAACTACACACATGCTATTAGCAGCTATTCATACAGCAAGTTTACTCCTTTGGATCAGGAGGGAGAGACACGAGAGGTGAGCACGAGACACTGACAACAGAAATATACACGCTCAATCTATCAGTTCCTGACAGGTCATCAAATGGTCGGATGATTCAGCAAGTTGTCGTGCAGAGTACGTTCGTACCCACAGTCCACTCTGTCATTCTGAATGGATTAAAACAGTTGTTGAACGCGTTTATGATAATTTGTATTTTATTCTCATCTCCCAATGAACCAGCACTATAGTATACACACATTAGGTTAATGGTCTCCATGTTCCATTCCCATTAAGGTAAGCCCACACGGCTGAGAGTCCATCCTTTCTGTACGGTACAACACAGATTTCTTAGAAGCACAGCATGTACATTATTAGCACATCTCTTACATACGTTATGAGCCTTCCCTCACTGTAATGACGATGATGATATTAACAATAATGAATGCTGACTTTCTCGTCCAGCTGGAGATCCTAATGTGATAACAAGTACATAAGACCATGTATCACATCCTTTTCTGATCAAACTACTCCAGATATCATCTGAAAAATTTAAATTTCCACGGTCGGCGTACATTGCTCCTGCGTGCACTCACACACATAAACACACATGAGGCTAAACTTTCGTCGTCAGCATCAAGTTCATGCTATTCAACAGGAAGCCCTTATCTTTCCTACTCTCGGCTCGTTTTTCGTGCACTAATTCGTCATCACTAGAAGCCTATGCATCATTGTTGGAATCCGAGACGATTATGAAGACGACGACAACGATGTGGACTCACGATAAAAAGTACTCTGAGTTTGCTAAAAATCCCTACACACGAGCAGGGATTTCACCCTGGCGAAAGTCCAAAAATTGAATCCTCAAATATAATTTATTGTTGACAAACATCTCATTAATATCTTGAAGAAGACAGTTTTATGCCTCGGCAGCTGTGAGCCTCGAATCTATCACACACTGCATACTATATATCGGCTCGAGTCTGTGCATACACCAGTAGTCAAGTGCGCATCAAGTAGCACGTAACTTACTATAACATTCATTTTATTAGTTCTACTTATTCCGAACACATACTGTTATGATAACCAACTTAAAAAGCTTCACAGGTTCGTAAAATTCTCCTTACACTTCACACATAACCGCTCACGCAGATATGCACTTTCAATCCACATACATTTTTCATTAACAATCACACTCACTTATCTTAATCACAAACGACCTCATCATTTAATTACATCATCTCACCAACTCTACCCTACTTTGTACATATTTACTTGGTCGTCTTCATTTCGACGGTCTGATTTCAAAATTCTCAATGAATATTTTCACGGTCGATTCGAGTGCTACGACTAGATATGTCCATGATCAAGTAGCGAGATTCATCTGCCACTGACCAGACTCCACGCATGGACAGCAGAACTGACATCTATAACAATTGCATAAGCTATTCATGTGTAGTATACACTAACAACAAGAACTGGGAGACAGCCTCATTTGATTCCGTGTGTGAGCTTATTCAAACAATATGGATATTAATGGAAAAACACGTAGCGCACCCAGTCCTTCAGTGCTCACTGGCTCACAGAGAATATCATCAGAAGCAAAAAAAATTCCATGCATGGCCGAAAATACTAACGAGCTTCTCCACTACATACTTCTTTCCATTCAGCATTTACTGCTTGTAATATCCTGTGTGCGTCAGGTTCCTCTCTCTGGTCTTAGATATGCATACATAGGTGTGCTCATCATCATCATATTTGAGGACAAAAAATTTTCAAGTCCGCTGTCGGTGAGTGTCATCGTAATACACCCAATGTTACTGCAATAATTGCAAGATCCTGGTCAATTAAGGATCGCACTCATGCCAACAAGTAAAAGTCACGATAATGTACTAAGATGTTATCCTGGATCCTACTGCCTTTCGCATACACTGTCCTCCTAGGACCATCAGAGTTCTGGTAGACGGCCACACACACACACACACACACACCCAATTCTCTGTGTTAATGAGCTGTGAAGGCTCAATGACTGTTGCCACAAGAAAAACAAAGAAAACATGAGTTTATTGTAATGGCGGAATCAGTGTGCGGAATTTGATTGCAGCGGCCAAGTTCTCGTGTGCGCATATTTGTAGCTCAAAGTGGACGTGCACGTGCCTCTGTATGCGTCTGCAGCTATTATTGAGCAATGTGTACATAAAGGACTGGGGCGAGATAGTTGATTGGAAGAGGAGAAAAAATGCACGGCGTGTGTGTGAGAGAGAGCGAGATGGAAGGGTCGATTGAATATCATTAAATGAATCAATAGGTGACTGGCAGCGGGTCATTTACTCACTGAAAATTTGACCTTTGCAAAGAATTAAGATGGAGGTCATCTTGTTCTATTTCTAGCATGTCTTTTGCCGAATCACTCAGTTCTATCATCCACCTCCTCTTTCTTCCTCCAGAATAAGTTAAATGTGCAATGTGAGAGCACACAAGCTGAGAACATTATGTCTCTCTCAAAAGTTTTTCCTCATTCCTTGTCGTCTTATTTTTCTCCCTCAAGTCAGCACACCGATTTGTATGCTTTCCAGGAGGAGGAGAAGGAGGAGGAGGTTGATGATGGTAATGATGTTGTTTTGTGACCCAACGCCAAAAAAGCCCCTTCACTCACGTGGTCACACATACGCTTCAGAAATGATCCAAGGAAAATACGAACAAGAGCACCATTGAACCGCAATGAGACAATGAAATTAGAAGAATGCATATGAGCACACAACTACATACGAGGACGTTGATGACGGGAAGAGGGAAGACGATATATAGGAAAACAAGGGTTATGAAACAGCGAGAGTCAGTGTGTGTATGTGTATGTGTGTGACAGAGAGAGAGAGAGAGAGAGAGAGAGATAGAGAGAGAGAGAGAGAGAGAAGACGAACTGTGTGTGAGCGAAAGAGAGCCGAAGAGAGCAGAGCAAAAAGTTAACTGCCTAACTTCCCAGGGTGGAGTCCCTGTTCACAGGGAAGAACAATATGCTTACTCCCTTTAATACAATGTACTAATATCAAATATGCAAATAGACCTGGTCGTTCACTCTTATGAATGGCTATCAGACAGATTATATGAGGAGACAATAATAATGTCTATACATGCATGGACACAGTGTGCGCAAGCGGGCGGGCGGCTTAGCGAGCGACTCAGTCAGTCACTGAGCAAATGCCTTCTCTGGATTCTTCAGTTTCTATTCTCATCACCATGTAACCCCTCTTCATATGATTACATTACTGCCGTGTCACAAATACACCACTCGGACTCATAATGATGACTGTCTGGTGAGAAAAATTCTGATCCATTGTCCATTCGCCCTTTCTCTCCCTCAGCACAAATCTGCATCGAGTGAATACACGTCGGTCGGTGGAGTTCGCATTGTGTAACTTGGTTTTTTTTTGTTCTACCTGCCGGATGTCAACCATCCCCTCCAAAGTAATGTGTACCACTGGCAGGAGACGGTATCCAGGACCTGTTCAGGTTATGTTTGCCAAGCAAAGCCAACCAATTCTCACCCTCATTATTATACATGTATGAAATATCTCTCCATGCTTCTCCTCATGATCATCATCGCCTTCATAATCACTACTCTGATTTGGTAGCACTGGGCAAGACAAAAAAAGACTACTTGGCGTCTTTCAGTACAGATCTGAAAATTACCTTGAGAGAGCCGCGTGTGTGCTATATGGTCGCCAAGTGGCGAAAAAAAAACAACATTAGCAGTCACACGTACAGAGCCGGAGGAGGACAAGCTGACCTAATTGCTGACTGGTAAATGACAGGACGACGCTACGGTTTGTTTAGAAACCATGGTGACTCACCATCACTCATGTCCTTAATGGTCCACTATATGTAATGTCATCAACTGCGTACACTCCCACTACTCTGAGGCCCAGCATATTTATTTATTTTCTCTAGGAACCTTGTGTATTTTTAGTGCTGCTCTCAAAAGGTGTGTGCATGTGTAAATATACTCGGGTATGTGCGGGTACATTAACTGATAATGTGCACGAAGCAATATAAACAATATACTTCCATTTTAAAGCCAATCCATAAACCTAGCGAGCTCATCAACTTGAGTTTAATTCACTATCTTCGGCAACTGTGTGTACCGATGATGCTGACTGGTGATGCTTTGAAATCAATATTGCGTACTGTTTAAGTACAAACCATAAGAACTCACAAATTTCCAACAGCAGGTTATGCACGTGCAATTACACATACATACAAAAATGTAATTACACACACTCAGAGTCACGCCAATACTGACGAAGCATCACATGTACAGACTGACTGGTGCACATTTATGGGAGGACAGAGGAGTGCGACAACAGAGGCGCATAAAAAGATTATTGTATTGCTAATGACGGGTAACTGAAGGAAAACGTAAAATTTTACGGTGGCCTTTCGTAAGTAAAGCAATCGTTCAACTGCTGGACTTCCCGTCTTCCTTGCAAGCAATGTAAATTATTATTCGCGTCCACATATTTTCAATACGTCGTTTATGCTGTCTCCTTTTTACGCCAATGAGCATGTCCGTGTGACCCCATGCTCATAGCCATACATGGATTTATTCGGCGCTCATGACAATGACAATCATAATGCAAGTTGGAAGGTGGTAAAAAATCTAGAGTACAAGTGACACTGCCAGATATACATAGACACGCATACACAGATATCATAATTGCTCTTATGACCACTCTGACATACAAATCCGTCCATGGCAATAATAAAAAGCCGTGAGGAACAAAGTACATTTGTTACCTTTTGCTACCGACTCCTTGTACATAATGGGGACTAAAATGACAGTAGCGGAGAAGTCAAGACGACACGTCCGCGGTCTCTTTCTCTCTCTCTCTTATTCACAATTGCCCTCTGTGAATCGTATAAGGAGAGAGGCTTTGCAAATTGAAAATGACTTTTCCCGTTACACTACTGACAACTATCTGCGATGCACACTCGACCTTTCCGAATGCTCATTCAGCTCATATAATGTACATACACAGAATCATTTATGCATTCAAGTTTCCTCAAGATAGCAGCGAATATGTTCGAGCTCACAGCATCTCTCTCCCTTGCCATAGTACTATTATTATTAGCAGCAAGTGGAAGACATCGAGAAAAAACCGAGGTAGAGGGACAAACATGCTGTCGAAGAATTATTGTGTTGCGTTTGGCTTGCTTGCGGTGCTTGTTCTAAAGAGTGCTCCTTTGACACCATTGTAACTATGGCTAACACTGATCACAACAATGGTGCTGACTAATATCGCCCAATGGATTTCCCTCTGTCACGGACCACTCCGCTTATCTCTCTCTTCCTCTAAAGACATTTCCGTCTTCAAATTGCACTTTTTTCTTCTACCTTTTACACACATGCACACTCTTGAATTCTCTCGAGCTTCCGACACACTCCATGCATCCGCATATACACAGCCGACTAACTCACATCACGCCCATGTAGCCCTTCTCAACTAGATAGAGATATGTTCTACAGTTGGCTCTCTGTCTCTCGCTCTCTCTCTTTGTGCTAGACTCCTCCATTGCGACAGTAACATCAGATAATTGCTTACTAATGACTCAGGAGCATACACAACGCCACCCAGACTGGTAGCCATGCATCTTAACTGCTTTTCAAGACCCGTCCTATTACGATTGCGTTTGTCATCTTGCCAGGCTCATATAGTGCGAAGACAATCAAAAGCGTTCACCGTCAAAAGGAACTAGGAAAGTTGCATCAGAATCAAGCAGTGAGCATGGTTGACCCTTTGGCCAAATCTGGCGACGCCATCGTGCCGATCTTCAGTTGCCAATCCCCCTCATCATGCTTTATGTACAGCTCCTCCTGTGAAAGCTCATCTTGTTGTATGTAATGAAAAGCATGTGTGTTACGCATATGTGTGCGTATAAAGCGACAGAAAAACTGATGAGCTAGAAGTAGGAGTGTCGACTTAGACAGATATGGTGATACAGGAGGAGACTCACTGGCTGCGATCAACTCCGTTCTACGCCAGTATGTATGCGTACTGAAAGAATGTAACGTACATACTACCCGCTCGCTGAATTCACCGAGAGGAAATGAGTAATAAGAAATAAATGCATTCTCAAGGAGTGGTGACTTTTTCGGAACAACGATGGAGGATGCTTGGAATGGATGCCTATTAGAGGAGGAAAATGTACACCGGAGAAGGAACAACAACAGCGGGTATTTATACGCAGGGAAATGGAGAGTGAGAGGTAAGTTAATACGTGGAGAGTACATGTGTCTATGTTCCTATTGCCGTAGCCCTCTGACCAAATTTGTGTATCTTCTACTACCATGGCTCCACACAAGACACGCATATCGGGATTTTTTGCTTTCTTTATTTTTAGATCCGTATTACCCTGTGCTTCCAATGGATACTCGGTCTTTATCTCCTGTCTCCCTCCTTCTCTCTCTCTCTTCGCCACATCTTTTTCTTTTTTTCTCTCTCTAACTATGTCGCACGAAGACTTGCATAGATTCACATCCTCACAATGATAGAGTTTATAGCTTTACCGTACAAGTTATTGCTCTTAATAGTATTTCTACTAGCTGGTGCATTTGTCCACAGACTGCTGCTGCAAGCTTTCTCATCTTGTGTACACATCCATAGTAGACCTCCAATGCCCTCCATTGCTCTCTATGTGGGTATTGGCACCAGACTCGAGATGTAGTACTGACACAGGCCATAGCCAAACTCATATTTGCTCTCTTCAGTATAGAGTTAGGTCCACTTTAAAAAAATCCGAGCATGCGACGACGACGGTGAGTGACAACGAATGGGACGAAAAAGAGTGGGAGGTTTGAGGTGGAAAAAAGAAGAGGAGGAGGCGGGGATTTTTTTTTCTTTCCACGCATCCCAAGCGATGGAACAGTTATGAGAAAGAAGAAAATACCATGAGAAATAAATTTTGGAGATTGTGCAAAGAAAAACACTTGAGTTACTCTATATTTGTCTACTTATGCATTTAGCATGCATACGTGAAAGCCTCAGTGGTTTTTTATTATGCACCAAATTAGTATGTATGTGCATACGTATGGACTTCGTGAATAGGAGTTGGCTTGGACGTGAGTACAGCTGCGAGTATACATGTCGCCTGAACCAGAAAAACTCTCAGGAGAAGTTGAGAGGAAAAAAATCGGGCAGTTCTTGGATCCGGGCCTAATATCAACACGTGCAGTAGTGGAGGGGATATTTGGCCGATTCGAACTTAAACTCTTTTTATTTCTCCTTCTTTTTCTTCTACTTCATACTCGCTTCCTCACTGACTTTCCATTGGCTATATATATACTGCATGCGTTCCAAAGTTTTTAGCCTCCCACCACACACTGTCCTGCTCATTTCACTTGCTGCTGCTCCTGCTCCTCCATCGTCACATCTTCAAGATAAAGCAACTCTCACACAAACACATGTAGAAAATATATATTTATACACCAGCTACTCTTTCTCTTTTCCCGCTTACTACCAACTGCATCGTGGCCTATCAGATCCATCGACCGCTAGCCCATTCTGCCTACGTGTGTGCGCATAAAGTCTTTCTTTCCTGTCTCAATTTTCTTTCTATCCCTATCATCCCTATACCTGATACTTTGAGTCAAAATTAGACACTGGAGACAAAGGCAACTCTTGTCCACTCATTTGCACATGCAGTATGTACATTGCATAGAGAAATCCACATGTCGTGCACAGCAGCAGCGTATTATAAACTTCCGCGTGATGTCGGAATTCTCTAGCACAGTATGCACGACGAACAGAGCGACGACCAGCCTTTGTACATTCATGTCATGTATGGATGTTGCTTACTTCATTCCGCGAAAAAGTATAGTCGTATAATAAACGCTCGAGTCAATCTTTGTCAAGATCATTTGTAGTGATAATGGATGGAGCACCTTAAAGAGCCGCCGCAAGCATCATCTCATTACAGGAGGCCTGCTCTGTATGCGTGTGAAAGAGAAAGGCAGAGTGAGAGACATTTAAAAACTGATGGTCAGTCACGGTCAAATGATGATAGAAAAAAATGGACGGCAGCAGTAGCTAAGTATACACACACAAAGCTTCTCTCAGTCAGTTCGATCTAATTTCAGATCCCTCCTTATAATGACTAAATAATCTCATGAATAAAAAAAATATTCAGAATTGTTTGCATGGATATTAATCCTGTTTGCTATGCAGACATAATAATAAGCCTGCAAATGGATTGTTACCAACTTCTCCTGCTGGTCATCTGTGACGGTTCTGACAGTTAGTCGTATTATTTTTCATTCTCTCCCCTGCTATTCAGCCAGCGAACGAGTTATTTCTCTTCCGCCGTCCGTCCGTCTGTCCATCCGTCGCTGTGACACATGCAGGAATAGTAATGGCACGACTTTAATTTCTGTCGTGACTTGCCCTTTAGGGAATAGGCGTTGCCCCAAATCATCAACATCATCACCATCCTCGTCATCAACCTCCCGCCTCATCGTCTTCCAGTATGCATACATAATGAATCTACTGGCACACACTACAGTCATTTATGACACTGTAGCCAAACAGATCATTGGGTAGCCAGTGTATTCTATACCAATACATCTATATACAGTTGGGGCTCAAGCTAAAAAATTAACTTGCTCAGTCCTGTCCACCTTTGCTTCGAATGTATGTACCATTTTTCTCGTATGTATCCATGTAGATCATCCATGCTAATCATGCGAACCCTCCTCATCATGCGTTTGCTTTCACCCATAAAGCCTGCTTAAAGCCAAACTCACATGGGACACATGAGGAGCTTCCCCTTTACAATGTTCGTGCATGTAAGCATGAGGTCAGTAGAAGACCAGTCCATTAGAACGTCACTTTCGCATCGACAAGCAGGCGGCTGATGACTTTCAAAGCAAGCATATATAAGTTTATAATATTACTTAATCAATTACTTGCATCGAACCACTGCAACAAATAAGTTGAATGAGGAATCAATTACAATTTACACCTCCGGTTATAACCTCTCACGCCACTCCAAGTTAATCTCTTGATCATATCTTTGCCCTGTAAGAGTTACACTCTGTTCTGAGGATGCATAAAAGAATGGGAGTAACCCGCAAGCAGATTTCTCATCCTCCACTTTGTCGCACACATGAGACAGTGAGACTTATATGGAGACAAACATAGCGGTCCTTTAGCTACAAAGGAAGGAAGTTGGACAAAGAACAAATATTTCGATATTTTAAAAAGAAAGGCGAGAAGTGTGCATACTCACATACGTGCGCACATAACGTTAGGAAGGGCATTAAGTTGTGACAAATAAACGACTCTTCCTTCAATACAATTCCCCTCTTCATTTCACATCAGTAGCGGAGGACGGTGGAGCAGGAAAACGGGATTCGTGTGTGAGAAAACTTATTGCACTTGATGATACAAGTAAGGTTATCTTGAATGCAGCTAGTGAATGTATACATACTACATTCACACACACAGCAGTACCTCAAGACATTCCATCCACTTCATGTCCGGGTAAAGGAGTTCAAACTCCCTCTCGCCGTCTCCGAGAATCCAGAGAGGAGGGAAAAAACCATCCAAGTTTAGTAAAACGTAGGCTATTTTTCATGGGGTAACTTTCCTGTGGGTCTGTGTGTGTCTATGTGTGATAGAACATGGTAGTTTTCAGAGTCAAGCCTTGTACGGTAGCGTTTGAGATTCGTACAGAGGAAATGATGCCCGGACAGTGGCTAAATTTAGCTTTGCCAAGATCCTGACAAAAGAAGCGTGGAAGCATGGGGCCTGACTCTGCCGCCAATACAACTACAAGTGTAGGGTCGGAACACGTTCCTCAGAGCTAAAAGGCCACAGACTTCTCCACTCTGCCCCCTCATACAAGATTTTTTTTCTACCAAATACGTTGACTATTTACTGCTCTCATACCTACCCGAAATACATTTCAGCATTACGAGCAGCATGAGAGGCCTCACGGAGTTGTTTTAAAAAGCCAGTAAACTCTCGCAATTATTTCAGGAGAAGAGACCTGTACTCTCTTTAGCACCAAAAATTCCTCAGGTCCAACATAACTTGATACCCTCTTATACGTAATTAAATCAGGGAACGTGTTATTAGAGACGAGAGAATGAGATGCTCCTCGTTGTGGTTCCCGGCGAGTGAGGGGTCATAAATAATTATTTTGTACTTCAACAGACGACTTAGGCTATTCATAAAATCAGTGAGAAGGTAGCAGAAGAAGAAGAAGAAAAAGAAAATGATAACGAAGACGGAAGAGAGAGAGAGGAAAAGTGAAGCAATATATATATATAATATACATAGATTCTGGTTTGCTTACTACATGACTGGAGAACATGGTCGGTGGAGCAAATCTGTTGATCCTTCAGTCCTGTCCGTGAACCTACAACCGATAACATTTTCCCTTAAGCTCAGATTAAATTTCGGGTTTCCTTCCAAAAAGATATTTCATATGTGAGTGAACGAGAAAGAGGGAGAGAGTGAGAGCGAGAGTAAACCGAAGCTTTAAAAAATGACCACGTCCTAATCTTTCATCTAAATCTGAAACGAAAAGAAGAAGCATTGAAGCTCACAGACACGACCTATGGACAGTGGAGTGCAGTTGAGAAGTACGTATAGGAAAGATGATGATCTGAGCAGAAGAGGACAAGGCTTTAAGCATGAGAATATTGCCGGCAGCAGTCCGAGGTGAAAGATGAAGAAATTTCCAGCATAAGACGAATGATTGGTTACGTATGTGTGTGCGTGTGACTATTGTGCACACCTGGTATATACGTCGTGTGGGCATGTGAATTTTAGTATGAAAACAAGGCATACATGAGTCCGAGGCTTTAAGGCAAAATAAGGGACAAGACAACAACAACAACAAAAAAAACCCATCGCTTCCTTAACAGAACCTTTCCCAACTTTAATTTCAGAGGGGCACAATATCTAAAAGATTAAGGTGGATCAGGTAAGAACAGTACATACACACACATGACTCAGAAGCAGGAACAGCAGCTTTTTTACAACAACTCTCCAACAGCATAATATGGCTTCAGGGCGACCATACGTAGGCACGGCAGTACTGGACTCGAATTTTTTATGAGCCCTTACGCACACATACACATCCCGAAAGAAGGAAGGACCAAGGCTATTCATAGAAAACTCTAAGGCACACACATGGCACATATGTTTCGAGGCCCCACATATTGTTATCATACAATGGTCATACTGGGCTAATGCTGGAAAAAGGATTAAAGTGCACGTCCGTCTGGACAACAGAGCTTTTTTCTCACCATTTTTTTCTCGTCCATTTCTATCTATACCCTTCATCTCTCACTCAATAAACTGTGGGTGATGGAATTTCCAATTCCACATGTCTTTCTAACCACCACCATCAGTAGTAAGTCCTTCAAGGTTACACTATTATGTGTCGGTCTCTCTCTCTCTCTCGCTCTATGTGCGCGTATCCGCTCCTGGTCGTCTAATCTTGTTGTGGCCAAGTGTGTTGTACACTCCCCACCACATCGAGGGTTACAGGGCTCATCCATATGCTCACATGATCAGTTTGTGCGTAAGTGAGTGAGAGTAGTGGAGAAATTACTATTTCCAAATATCAATGGAGACACATAGGGGTCTTTAAAAAGCTCTTCAGTAAAAACAGGCCATTGTTACCAGTTAATTCTGTAGGGTGGTAATTCATAAAAAAAACTCACGCTGTAATAATAGTTAGCACTAGTGGTAATTAATTTGAACCAAAAGACCCAAATAGTCCTGCTTCAATTTCCTCAATCCTCCACGCTTGTCCTCTCGTCCCTTATACTACCGGTGTGGACTGATTGAAAAAAAAACGGGAAAAATGTGAAAATATTAGGAGTTCCTCCGGGCCTAATCTGTGATGAGTGAGCAGCTTCTGTATTTCTCCTCTCTCAAGAAGGGCTACCGGCTTCAGGGAAAATGAGCCTCTCCGACCTCACATTACCACTACTAACTGCTACTACTTATGCACATAACTGCAACACTAATCATCATGATTCCAGCAGGATAAACTCTTTCCGCTTCAGCATCACATTTCCTACAACACTCGCCTTGTTCTATGCCGGAGGCAATAGCAAGCAAGAAGTTTCATCTTGTCTAAGGTTACGGTCAAATACTTGACAGTTACAATACAACCCTTCCCATTCACATGTAATGCATACTTCCAGCCATCCAAAGCACATAGAACTTTAGAGGACTATGATAAAAAAATACAACAACAATCACAAGTTTCCCTTCAAAACTCTTCCTCCTCCTCCTATTCGCCGGTGAATGATACCATCTGATGATGACAGTGCCGGGCATGATTATAATAAAAGATGAAGAAAAAACGGGGGAAAAGACGGCTACCACTACCTGACTGGGTAGACCCTTAACTGACCCCGGTTGTTGATGTAACATCAACTGCTGTTATTAAGAATTAATAGAAACACAAAAGGTAAATGTGTACCATAATAATAAAAATGCATATGTTATGCATGCGAGTCCATAGTGAAGTGTATATAACTCCTCAGCTCACACCCAAACTCTTTTCTCTGTTAATACGCTGCCAGTTTTGAGTGAGTGCTGCCTACCACCACAACATCAAGTGTTTCAAGACAGCATTTCTAGAACACCCACTGATGCCTCTTCCTACGAACCACCATTCATGTCTCTTCACGCTGCAAACATATCCTGTGAAAAGACACGAAAGTCTAATGACACACGGTTTTCTCACACATGACTGTGATACTAACAGTAATAGCGGCGATGATGATGACGATGCGAGCCTGTCCATGTTATCTGCCAGTAGAATTCGCTATCTCACACTCGTCTTACTCAAGATAATAGTGTGCAGAAGTTGAACACTGAAAGCCTAAAGAATAATAGGCTTCAAGCTCGGGGCAACGCCTGAAAACTCGCCAAATAGGCACATACTACAAGGTTGTTGTAGGTGCGTGTGTCTGTGTGTGTACTTCAACCTAATTCTCTGCTACTACACTCCCACAAAGTTTGTCACGGAATCGATGGCGTTGATATTGCTACACTGCAACCCTTCGCTGCACACTCATCATCGCTGGAGAGTTGCCACGAGGATTCACGGAATAATAATTAAAACAAATTTTCACAGCAACAACGTCGACCCACGATGGGTCATCCTATCCTTTCCTGTTCCCTGCGTCTTGGAGATGCTGCGTGCATGGAGGATTTACATTGAGTTGTACGTGCATAATTTTAGAATAATTCATGGACACACGTGTGAGCTATTAAACACTAAAGGTGTACACACATGAACAAGTCATGACTGCGTGCGGAACACACGATTGGTACAGGTTTCTTGAAAGGTTTCAACTCACGCAGTACTCAAGTGATTTGAAATGAAGAGCGTAATGTTTAAGTGTGTGTGTGTGTGCGGTGCGTAAAGCAAGAAGCTATGAGAGTCTACCTCATGCTCTACCAGCTATCAGGCGCCTTCCAAACCCCCTCCCCCCACTACAGACCTAATGACTCATTTACGCTCAGACTGAGCACTAGTGAATTCATCCTTTCCTTTCAAAATTATAATGGCATTATTCATCAAAAATAATACAGGAGTTGAGCTAAGAAGAAACCCATATTTATTGTTGAATAATTTTTTATCCTCGATATAGCATCTGGTGAAGAGAAGTAAGTCAAAAATTATACAAATTTCCCCTTCCAAAGTTACAGAGTTCGTCATTCTAGTCACAATAGTTTCCCTCTTTCATTACGCATGCATGCATACAGTACTAATATGAGCTGTAACTATCATCCAAACGGGTGGAATATACCTAGATAAATGTAGGTAATTAATGTATCACATTACAGGGAGGAAGTATTTTTCTAAATTTCAATGTTTATCAGTTGCGGTAGGTACAATGACGTGGAAGGGACGCTCGGAAGAGAAGCGATTGAAAACACATTAAGCTCTTCCGCTCCTTAAATCCTCTACGGAGTCCACACGTTCAGAAACAGACACTCATAATTACAAATGGGTCCGTGGAAGTTCCAGTGCATTTTAGCATGGATACAATGCACACCATGGCATTGCACACAGCCCACTAATAGGTTTGTAGGACACCACAACAAGCGTGGTTAGCATGGCTTGTGACTATATGTAATTTGTAAATTTTAAATGCAAAGTAGGTTGTATGAAAATGGCCTTAATCATTACGACCCAATCCTCCGACTGAATACCTTCATGTGTACATAACTACACTCCGGACTTTGGTATGCAATTGGTGACGTAGAGGATGGAATATCAGAGCAGGAGCTTGATTTGTAGTCAAGCAAAGTCCAAAATTTCCACTCCGATGACAGTGAAGCATGCAGACAGGCATAGGACATTCTCGACTGTTGTGGATGTGTAATTATTATTGAGAGGGCGAACCATATCACGACTTCTTTCCCCATAAGCACGTCTTAACTTTGATCTCGACAGTCAGTAAGCACAAGAAAGCAAGAGTGTGAGATAGGAGTGAGGAAAATATGTAACATTTGCTCTTTCTGCTCTTTTTCCTCCTCATCATCATTAAGATTTTGAAGGCTGAATGGGTCATTTTTGGGTCATTCATTAGCATTATCATCTGCAAGCGAGAGGTAAAGTTGAGTTACTTTTTATTACTTCATATCCGGTCTTTATTCTTCCTACCTTAAGATAGAGCATCATCATACCGTTAGCAATCTTCTCGCCCTCCTGCAACTGTATGCCTAGCCTAACTTTACTTTTTATATGTACTTTCATCTGAGCACAACTGTTACCTCTTCACTATATACGGAATTGCCCAGGACTTATTTTTGCCCACGTAACTTTACTAGTTATTAGTAATTTTATCATGCTTTCCTCTCTTACTTCATTGTATACTTGTTGAAACTAAGCGAGTGCCGGATATGTTCCTTGCTAAAGTCAATAGTTTTTTACTCCTCAGGTTCAGTGCGTTTGAAGAATAAGGTGCATATGTGAATACACAACATGTATACTTGCCGGATGATGGCAACAGAGAGTAAAAGGGGGCTCTCATACTCCCTTGTGTGCACCACTGTCATGTTTTACGACAACCAAAGCATATGTTCCATCGTTCGGCTTCTTCTGCAAGTCCACCGTCATCCTTTTTTGTTGCGCATTACCCATTAAGCTCCCTGTGTGACTTCTCGGACTTCATTTAAATGGACATCTCTTATCATTCAATCAGCCCTTAAACCTTATGCACTACAATCCACGACACATCCCATAGATTCAAAGCTCACTCTGATTTCTCTCTAATTTTGATCATCATTTTTCGCATTTTGCAGCGTTCCGACAGGATTTATCATTATTTAATGCATGAGCATTATCATTATAAAGTTACGTACACCTGAATGAACTGCCAGAGTTGCAACACATTCAATACGTGTGAATACTGAAGATCCCAATGACATATTGCACACGGCAAATCCATGGGCCTGGAAAAAAGATAGAAATACAAGGTGGAATGGTAAAGAAAAATAAGGAACTACCTAGCTGCTGTATTATTTAGTCTCATTTTCTGAGCAGGCAACAGGCAGTTGTAAAGAGAGGATTGTGAGAAGACGCAAGAAAACGGAAAAGGAACTCTATACAGGCTCTTTTTGGGGGCAGAGGCTATTGTGAGATGTTTGGTGGACGTAGGCGTAGGCAAGTGTGAGCAAATACTCTCTCTCTCCCTCTCATAACTGTGAGATATAACGATGAAAAATATGAAATTTTAGTAAGGACAAAAAGAGAGGAGAGGAGTCAGTTGGTTCACGTTAAAGAGCGAGTCCCACGTCAATGGTTCTTCCTTTATGTCATTTGGAATTCGAATGGACAGAGATGACGGGTCAAAGAGGTTTTTCCCTTCGTCTCTGTTTTTCATAAGTTTAACATCTTTTCCAATGTGAAAAGAAACGCTTTTGCTTGTCTTCCTACCTTCTTCGTCTACAGTGAAACCATCCATCCATGTTTATATTTTGAAACAAGACGAAGAAGAGTATATTTTTTGATGTATTAGTAAACTGAGACCACAACTGCATAACCAATACAAATAGACGGTGATGCGCGGTAAGCCATACGGTCCCTTGTACAAGTGTAGCATGTGTGTGTGTCCCATGAAAAAGGCCCCTTCTTGTGCCCAGTTCGGAACCGAACCGTCGAAGGAAAAGGAAATTCTACGTGAGAGATTCTGTCTTCTCTTTTCCTCTCTCTCTCTTCTGTCTGTCTCTCTGAACAAACGTCCAAGTCCGTATAGACGTCCAGACTTTGACAACGTTTATAATAATAATGTACTGGCTATATGTTTGAGTGAGCACTCAAAATTTTTATGATGAATGGATTCTCCCCTTCACTTGTACAACGTCCTTCTCTCTCTCTCTCTCTCTCTGGACACAGAAAGGAAAAACATTGTGTAGTAAAAAAGTGCTGACCCTCCCTTTAGGCCTTAAAGTAAGCAGGGGGCCTTTTCTGCCTCTCTCTGTTGCCACTCGGAAAAACTGCTGGAACAGCTCAAAGGGTCCACATGATAATCTCAGCAATACTCGTGTGTATATACATCGTATGCTAACCTAACCCTTGTATATGAAATAAAATACAGACACAAACTACTGAACTAAATATCACGTTCTCTCAAAATCATGACCAATTTAGTCATTTCCACAACCCTTACACGCTTACCCATGCATTTGTTGCCTAACTCCAACCACAGGGACTGTATACTTTCATTTTCAATGAGACACTCTTAAAAAAGAAATCCTCGGGGTTTTTCATGTGGACAAAAAATTCAAGTTGAAAAATCTCCGATTTCTCTAGATTCTGTTGTATTCGGGGGTAGGTGTTGATTCATTTACTCGTCACCATCATCATTATTGACCTAATATGCAGGTAAAATACTCCATTCCAACTGTCAGTAAAGATATGAAAATACTTGAAGGGTAAAAAATCCCATCCATTTCATAGTGGTCAATGGTGTATAGAATTACTGCTTATCTAACGCTTAGCACATAGATATACCGGCCTGTGCAGTCGCCAACCTACTCAAGTAGTAGTGGCTAATTTGAATTTGAACTCTTATCAAGTTCACATCTGGAACTAAGCTATAGGAGTGTCAATTAAAACTATCTTTTCAGCTGATAAAGCAGTAATAAAAGGAAAGGTATGCAGGATATGCGGGCAGAGGCAAAGGGAGAGATGTTCATGCGAGATTGTACACAATGGGTAAAGCTGACTGGCCCCTACAGCCGTCGTCAGCATCGTCATCATCATCTTTATACCGGACATCGGTTTTCCTCAAAGTAATTGCTCTAAGAATGCTGTCAGACTGTGAGAGAGTACATGCTGAAGTGAAGGGAATATATGAGGAGCAGTTATTTAAGTAAAGGATCGACTACCTGAAACTTCTAGCACATAAGGTTCCCAACCACCGTCGATGTTCATATGTAATATGTGTGGAAACGGACGCTGATCATGGGCAGCTTGAGAATTCGATACGCTCACGTTGCTCCACTCCTGTCCGATTCATTCTTTTACTTCTCATCTTCATCTCTTTTCTTAATAGTCGACCACAGTGATTGGTATGTGAGTGTATATATTTTTGGCAGAATACATGCATCCAATTTTTACTCTTTATCATATGAAGATAGAATCGGCCACCACCGCAAGAAGCCATTATTGAATTGGAGACAGCCAAACTTGCATTTGATCTGACATCAACATGCAGCACGAATTTTCCCAACTACTCTTAATAACATGAAGAATTCCTCAAAATTTTGCTGTCTTTCCTACCGACCCAAAATGTTCTCCACATCTTGGTGAGTGTAATAATGATAATGTGCACTCCAATTTATTCTCCATGAGCGGCCGCAGGAATAGACGACACGAGAGGACATGCATCTTAGCTTCCCACGTTCTCGATGGTCCTGATGATGAATAATAGTAGAAAATGGTACATGCGCAGTAGTAACTAACGCATCTATGCTCAAGCATAAGTTTATCCTTACGGCATAAATGTAGATAATTATTTGAGCTAATGGCCTCTAGAACAAGTCTGAAGGTTCGTTTTCCTGTGGAATAATAATAACATTAAATGGATGCATGGAAAACGGACCAATTCTCCATCTCCATCTCCAGGACTCCGTTCTGGCCAGCTCTCTTCTAATCGATACTTTTCCATACACAGCGTCCTTTCTAGTTTGCATAATGACTGAAGCTCTTAGTCCTCAGAGTCAAAGCTCGCTCTCTCTCTCTCACTCGCTTCCTTGTCCTTCCCTTCCCAACTTACACACGGTTGCATACATAATTACCGGGTGCTTCTGCCGGGATCTCAGTAAGTATTCTACCCGCATCCATCCATGGACTAAGGCAGGCCATTTGAATACTTTGCGGGAGGTGATTCTTTCTAAGTGCTGGCCATTCTAACTGATCTCTGTATACATCAAGTCCACAGTTCATCCAGTCAAACCAGCGAAGGACAACATAAAAAACCGACATATTATGCACGTGCTTGGAAGAGAGAGGGAGAGAATGAAGGCTTGAAATCGATCCTACCACCACCGCATTTGAAATCTCCCTTTGCCGTGCTCTTTGTCCTTAACAGCGTCCGAAACAAATGAGTTAAAACTCATTTTCAACAGAGGTGAGACCCTTGAACAGCTGTGGACTACTGATGCTAAGTCAGCTAAGTAAGAAGACGAAGAATCCGTCTGCATTTCAAGGGTCAAAGAAAGAATAAAGATGTGCATTAAGGAGAACAAGCGGGCAATACTTTCCTCTGTGTCAGACTTGTGCATTAAACCAGGGCAGGAATAAGGGGTCGCTCGGAGTGACTGCCACTTGTTCGTTTGCAGAGAATAGCCGTGCGATCACATTAGAAATTTGCATTTTTTTTCGGGACAGCCAAGTCAGGAGAAGATTGGAGGACGGCAGGCATGCCACACATGTGAGAAACGGCGCTCACATTTATATTCACTCTTCTAGATGTGTCTGTATGCACACCTCAATGCAGGTTCCACATAGTAAATGTATACGTATGTGTTATAGAGAGTGTGTTAATGTGATCGGAGAAAAGAGCTGCCCGTCTAAATCCTTCTAGCAAAGGCGAACCAAACTTCTATAGACGTTGATACACTTGACCGAAAGACGGGAGTGGGAGATATATATGTATAAAAGGACAGACGTGCCTAAACTACCCCGAAAGTATCTGCGTACAGAGGAAAGTCAGGCCGGGACGAGAAGACAAGGAGTTACCCGGGAGCAAGTGACCACTGAGAGCAGGCACATGGGCAGGACTATATTTTTTAGGCTGGACAAATCGATGTAACGGCTGGACTACTACGCTTTTCCACTGCTGTCCTCCTCTATATACGAGTTTAATGCTTCCTGTGTGAGTTTCTGTGTGGGTATGTACTAGCGGGAGGATGTGGCTGCGTCTAGGAGAAAGCGGTCCGTCTCGCTCTACTACTACTGCTGCTCCTACTGTTGAATACTATACTTGGCTGTACAACGTCACCACTCCTACACTGTCGCACTGTTTCACTACTCAGCTGCCCTGTTACGCTAGAAAGCGAAAGAAATCCCTTGCGTGGTCATGCGTCCATCCATTTTATATTTGCTTCATCTCTATCACATCTCTAGGTGCTCTGCCGCACAGGCTCAGCCAGTGATCGGGTACATATCCTCTCTTAAAGTGTCAATGTACACACGCCCTGGAAGACAGTGTGCCCATGGGGCTGCAATCACCTATATGTAAGCACAAGGGCTCATTTGATCATGTGGCAATAAATTGTTTTCAATTTTTTTTAATGTAGGGAAAACTGGTTCGGAGCTGTAGGGACACATGCACACACGTGGATATGGGAGTAAGCTTGTCTGCTACAGTTGCGTCCGTGTATGAAAGAGAGCGCGTGCACTGGTTAGATGCTTAAATCTATTCAAATTAAATGGTGAATATGGAAATAAATGAACTTATGCCGGACCAGGACATGCCTGACCATCAATATTAATACCCAGCCACCAGTGTGAGCAGACAGACACACACACACGACGTCTATTTACATGGAAAAAATATGTGTAGGAGACAAAGGTGCACGCGTAACCAGCTCGTCACTACTACTAGCATGTGCTCTTCAATTTACAGTTCGCCCATTTACAAAAAACCTTGAAGCAGCATGGATAAATGTATCCCGATATCTTTCTCTCTCTCCCCCTTCATATCCTCACCCGTCACATGTAATGCATAAATATGCAGCTTCATGTCGTTTATGATGGTCTGTTCAACACCACAATCATCCGCCTGTGCATTTTATAATTACTAACTCCCACCATTCTCCTGCACTTCCGTACACTGTGTTGTGGACTCCGACACGAGGAACTCTCCAGACCGAGAATTCCATCCGTGTGAACTTGCCTAATCTACAGGAACAAAGTTAAGGAATTAAAATGAGATCGTTAGGGAGACTGTGTACTGGTGAAGAAGAAGATACGAAAGCGTGTGCATGTACAAGACCCTATGGTCTGGTGTTGCTGCTGCCCTGACCATTAACCGTCGGAGAAAGGAAGCAGGAGCAAAAGAGCACGTATGTTTGTAGTATTTTACTTACAGTTCATTTCAAACCTCTGGACTGTGTTGACTTCACCAAACTCACTACCAGCAGTACGGCATGCAAGCACAAGATCATCACCCATGACTATGCATAGGAAAACAAGCAAGAATTTGTCACAAGAAAGACTCAGAAAAGAGGAGGAAAATGAAGAAGATATTGTTGATGAGAGAAAGAAGGATATGGCAGAGAAAAGCAATGAGCTTACCTTGAGCGATTCTCACTGCGGGCATTTTAATCCTCATTTTGTTGACTTTGAAGTTTCGTCCAACGAAACTTGACTTGCTTTTCCAAATTTAATCCTTTCTTCTCCAGCAAACTGGGCTTTTTCTTCGAGTGTAACAAGCAACTTCTGCTCAGTACACTCCCTATGTTTCTCTTGTCTTCTTGAATCTTCTCCTCCAAACAATATGAATTTATACTTAAGTTTATCAAAATACACTTATTGAAGTATTTTTTTCTTAGTTTCTTTTAGTATCAGTAGGAACATATTTTCGTGCACTTCTCAAAATTCCCTTTCATGACTGTCGGAAATGGAACGGTCACTTGCAATGTATTCCAAATTAGTCCAAAATTATTTTTCAGGGAAAACGTTTTAACATAATACTCATCGAGCATTATGTAATTTCCTAACTTCCATTTCTGGAAGCGGTCTTTGCTTCCCACATGACTACAGTCGATATCCACAAATCATCTCCGATCAAACTGACTTTATTCCCAGTTAAAATAAATTCGTATCCGAATAATTCTTGAATAATTTCACGGTTGACAGTCAGGAACTTCACTGGTCAGAGTCACAAGTTGAGTTGGGATACGTTTTCCAATTGTCTCCGTCGCACCGGTCAGGACTACCTGGGGTGACTTGGAGAAGCACGATGTCGATAGCGCGTCGTGGTCAAGCGATGTCGAGGTCTGAAATCTAAGAACTATGGTTCTTTCAAGACTCTCCTGCACTCAATTCTAGTTTGCTGATAACGTGGATACACTTAAAATTGTGAAGAATGCAAAAAAAACGTTCAAGAAAGGCATTGACTCAACTCGATGATCGTGTCGTATACTGCCTTCCACTATTGAAACACTGGATTCTGCCAACGAGGACGGGAATTTATGCAGGAACTTGAGAAATTTACCGCTGTCCTCGTGAAATTAAGACTTGCATGTAAATTGTGTGCACATTTGTACCATTGTTATTTGTTATGATTACGATAACACCAACTGTTCAATTGTCTCCCATGGGTCAAGGAATTGGTTGAGTGATTATTTGTGGAAACAAAACGGAGGAGATAGTGTGTGTGCGTGTGTTCTATACTGTGTGAGCCAGTGGACGACTTTGTGTGTTTGGAGTTGTGTTTTCAAACAATGGAGTAGTAACTGGGCAAGAAGAGCCAGGCAATTCTTTGAACCGGTAACAACAAACTGCAATTAGAACTTATAAGTCGACTCGACTCGTCTGCAGTCAATATGCTTGCACAGAGGCACACAACAACGTCAACAATACTATGTTCCTCTTCTCGGGAGCTTTATTACATGTCAACAAGTACTCTTGTCGCTTCACGTTAAATTTACACACACACACAGACACACACACACACAGATACACAGAGTTTCTTCTTGACGAGAGCTTGAATGCTGTTGTGGACTAAAAATAAAGAATCTCTTGAGATATCCACCGCACAAAGTAATTCTTATTGATGACAATCAACTGGTGAGATTTGCAGACAGTCTTTCACTTGAGGACACAAGATGCTAGTCACAGCATTAGCAACAACAACAACAACCTATCATTTGTTGTCCACTCAAGCCTGAGGAAAGTTCACACAAACGTGTTGGTGTTTTTCCTCAAACTAGTTGATTATTGAATTTCACGATACTGCGGTGGCTAAACTTAGGGGGATGATTGTGGAAAAATTACCGAAGGAAAAGGTAGTCTCTTCTGGACGTGGGACGATAATGATGATGACAGTGGTTTGAGAGAAAATGTGCTTGGTAAAGTTATGGTAGGAGCAGCAAGCAAAGAGAAGAGCATTAGGATGCCTCACAGAGTGGTGGTGATGCTTGCATCAGAGCTGTTGCTCGACTGAAGCCAGAGTTCCCCTGTTGAGGGTCTTGGGTTTTCTCTACCATGTATGTTTTACTGCTTTAGCCACCACCACACAGACGCACGCACTCACACACCGATGGACGTGGAGATTCTGAGGGTCTCCTACACGTAAACGACTGCGTGTGTTTGTGTGTGTGTGTACGCACATCGGTACTTAGTACACTAGACAGAAAGCTCACACACACATGGATTTCCGTGCGTACATAGTCCACGTCCGAATAAATGTGTACTGCATATACATTCAGATAAAACTGAGTCTTTGGCCTCTATCGTGCTTTTTCTTCGCATTTACTTTCAAAGAATTATCGCACGTAAGTACGGAACACATATTGTTCCTAATGGACCATGATTTTGAGCAATAATTTAAGCTATGTTAGAGCCATGAGAATAGCGTATACAATGAAGCTACAAAAAGGAGTAGCAGGTTGCTCCGCATCATCTGAGTCTTAATGAGATTCAAGTTGTTTTTGTTGCTCCTGTGAGCGGATTTGTGCTTGAGTGTGGCCACATGTGCGTGCGTGAGAGAACCTGACGAAGGGCGTGCAAAAATGGCCAATGATGACCACCCCACGCCTACTGTCCATCTAGAGCAAGAGCATGTGAAGTGCTTTCCTTCAGTCAGCAGCAGTCCCTTTCTCTCCTCACTCTGTCTCTCTCTATTGCACTCGCATTGTGTGAATAGGAGGAGAAATTCGGGTAGATGACACGGAGCTGAATTCGGTGCCACTAACTCCATCCAGGATGAAAAGGGCGGAATTTCTCCGAGCTCCAACTCACGCCCGCTTTTCCATCCGCCTTGCCTTCTCAATTGTAAAATTATTGAAAGAATTTTAGTCGAGAACATCAAAAGGATTTCATGACCGGTCACAAACTTTTCCGTAGTATGTAGAGCATGTAGAAAAAAACCTTTCCTTACGACTAGAGTGATTGTCTATCGATTATAATACTCTGGGACCCATTGAGGGCGACGTGATTCAAGTGGTTCGTATATAAGGGACCGCAAATTGACGAGGCCCTCAGAATATGCAGTTTTATTTAAGATTTCTAAGTTAGTTAATGCACTAGCAAGGAGTCAATGAAACACCGGAATCTTAGAAAATCTTGGTACTAGATGTGTGTGCGAACGTGTTATTAAAACATTAATTTCGAGCATTTAAGGTCGTCTCCTTAGTTGTTTACAAGCAAAGCGATTAATTTGATGAATTAAATATACAAACATAGTGCATATGCGAAGCTTGGATGACTTATCAGGCACTTTCGATTGTGATACGCCGCAAAAGAAAGAGCGACAGTGAAGCGTGATAATGAAAAAAACTCGCTTGATTCACAAAGCCATTCACATACCTCAGTAAAATGTAGCTAAGAAGCTATAACTAGTTATTATTAATATTATATTTGCTATTGACTTTCAAACTAGTCAAATGAATACAACGCAACCGGACTTGTTAAATTCTCTGAAGATTGCTGTGAACTTTATATGTATTTTAAGGAATTCTTTAACTTTTTGATTTTATTGCAACACTATCATAGTTCTCAAAGCAACTTGCTACCCGTAACACATATACAAAGCATTGCTAAGCAATGATTCACGTGCTCAAATCGAAAGTATGGACATTTTGGGTAGATTGTAGGGACAACATATGCTTACGTTAGTTACGCGTCTGAACTAGCATCTGCATTTATAGGGATCAATAAGTAATGTGTAATTGACGGCTTATCATGTGTCAAATATATGACAGGACATTACACTTTAGATCGTCACTTGCTATTATTTTGTGTCTGCGTGCGTGTAGAACAAATGCTTCCACCTCACACATGCCACAAACACACATGCCCGATGCCAAAACTTGGAAAGTAGTGAAATGGAAAAATGAGACTTCATATTGGCTTCTGTTTAATGCCTTTTATATGTGGAGGCGTTGAGCGGTAAACACTCACGACTTACACATTTCTCCTTGTGATAAAATTTAAAAAGCCAATCAAATTGAATGAAGCAAATTTTACGAGCTTCAAGTAGGATGAGCTTTTTAGAGGACAACGAAGAGGTTTTCCACACTCCCTCATTACCTTTTCAGCAACATTACATCACCCCTCTCTTTCCCTGTATCGGTCATAATAAAACGGTAAATAAGCCTCGTCGTCTCTCTTCTAGCGCTCTCTCCTCACTGTTTATTTCGCGCAGACAACAATAGAAGCAGTAACGACATCAACGAGTTGGATTTTCTGCGGTATACGAGGAAAAAAGACGTCTGACAGCAACCGTATTGGCTTAAGTATTAGATGAGATGAGAATATGAGGGTAAGATGTGTGGCGGTCGTACGATGGACTGAAAAGTACCGCACGATGACACCAATTATCATTTTATGATCCAGTTTGTATCTCATACGCAAAATTCTGAATATGACTTTACGTTCCAATGGCTCAAATAAAGTCCTTGGGCTCACACATTCAACGTTTTATGCCGACAATGACGTGAAAACCTCGAGGCATTTGATGGATTCTGAAGATCATACCGCCGTCGACGACATCATCAGAATAATCATCTCATTCTCATCATCAACTCTGTCGCATTCTGACTTTGCCATAATGTCGCATAATGAAGTTAGATACGTCTTCATGGCTATTCTGCTACCATCCTTGTTTACACTCGTGTTGAGACATTAAATTTCAGATAATAGAAAGGAAAATAAGTGTACTTTCACACACAATGGTAAAGCTGATGGTACTTTTCATGGAAGCAAATCACCCACAACTAGTGGACATTGAAGCTGAATTTTGAACTGACAAAAATTTCATTCGTAATGCATTTGCCATCACGAAAAAACATCCATTGCATAACACATAATTTTTCTTGAGAAGATAAGGTTCATAATTTCAATAAGATACTATGACAAAAGAGAATTCCATTCAATTCTACACATGTCGACGAATAAACGGAGTGAATTTCTACATCGTTACCTTCGCAGAAATCAAACTGCAGAAATCACAGTAGTGGTGATACTCACCTAGGACATGCTTCTAAACTTTCAGTCCATTTTGAATATTCTAATGATACTTCAAGCTCGCTGAGGTAACAATTTAGCCACTTCGGATTTATTTAAAAGATTATTATTGGCAAAGTTAGTAAATGCTGACGGACGTAGAAAAATTTCACAAAGTTACTTAAATGACTAATGATTACTTATTACAAAAATGGGAGGATTTCGGAGGTGTACAAGTAACAACATTTCATAGCGAAAGCTATGTTCACCCCAGGGAGCAGGAGATATTTCTATGGAGGTACTTACAAAATGTAACTACCTCTATCACTTACCACGTTCATGCTTATCAATTAGCAGCGTGGTAACCGTAAAACATATTTGTGTTTTAGTAGAAAACAGCCATGATTACAAAATTTTCCGTAGGATTTCTGCAACGGTAACTTTCGTCATGGAGTTAACGAAGTATTGGCAGACTTTTTATGAAGCTAGTCTAGATCTAGTGGCACAAGTGGACTAATTGAAGATTTTCTCGAATATGTAGCAAATTAAATAGTAACCATCGATTTACTTGTGTAATTAGCTAGTGAACGGTATTCGCAAACTACTAATTCATTTTATTGTTTTGTGTTTGACTCGTCCTGTTCAACAAGCACTGACTTCATTTTCTACGCTGATGTGCAAAAAAATATTATTCACTCACCTTGCATGCATCATCTCGTATTATTTGCTACTTTTTTCCAACCCAAGTTAGCCATTTTTCATGAAAGGAAACACAGCACACAAGTGCAGAGTGGGAAATCCAGGCGTTTACCATAGAATTCTACTGAAATGTATTCATGTACGCAGGGAGAATGGAGGTGCATCAATTTCTAGATGCTATCCCTTCCAATAACAGTATTGTCATAAAGGTGAGACTGCATCATAGTCAGTCATGTCTCAGCGACTTCTAGCCCGTCCCGCATGGTTAGCCGCATGAACATCGATCTGATGATTTCATTTGCCTCGGTACAACTTGCAGTTGCGGATGCAAATGAAATTGTGGAGCAATAAATTCGAGATATTAATCAGGTAATGATACTAAGCGATTGTCTGAATAATGAATCCTATGCGAGTCTCGAACTAGTTAGTGCTGCCTCTGTCATTATGATGACGACAGGACGGGGGAAATTCTCTTAATCAAAATTCATTTCCATTCTATTGACCACGGCCTGGTCGATATGGTGCACAGGTTTTGCCGCCATTTGTTATTATTCTTATTATCATGATAGTGAAAAACGCTCTTGAGTCTCATTTCCCACTGTGTATACATGCGTGTGTGTGCAAACTCCGTGAGGACACTTGCTAATAGATTGACAGAATGAGCAAAATATGCAATAATTCTCTATCTGCACTATTACATATGAAGCTGGACGTCAGGAGTGTCTCACCTCATGGTGTAAAAGCTGCATGAGAATGGCGCATGGCGGAACATGAATAAATTTGTTTCGAAATCGACCTTATTCTCTCTTTCTATCAATCCATATGCATAGTAATGAGGCTTTTGATTATGACTGCATGATGATGGTACCTGGGCTACGGCTGCTTTCATTTCAGCCCATCACTCCTGCAGTGCATGCGTACAGGATTAGAGTGAGAATAATTTTGACGATGATCTGGTCTTCTCTGTCGCCCTCACCTGGAAGTCACAATATTTTACTCTTTCAATGAAGTAATAATAAGTAAAATTAAATATACGGGCCCAACACCTGTATTAATATTTTATGATCGTCCTTCGTCCTCTGGTTCAGCGGCTGCTGTTGGCTCAACGCTTGTCCATTTGTGCAAATAGTAAGGACAACAAACGGAGACGGAAACATTGTATGCTGGCCGTGTGCTCGCATATTTAAATTTCTCCACGACCTCCTATACTCCACAGATGACACGGAGTGTGATTCAACTGGGGATATGTGAAATATATGTACTAACTACACAGGTTACTAAATTATATTTTGAGCTAAATACTCATTGCTTCTGTCCCGATCTCAACATCATCACTTCATCACTCTCCTCTAACCGACTGAGATAAGCATGTGATACTGATCTCCAAGTAGACGGGTTCATATACTACATAGGACAAAACACAATGGATTTTTATGGATGACATTGCACATACACAAAGTCGGCTAAAATAATAAATGAGAAACTGTCAGAGCCAAGAACCCGTACATAATGATTTCACCTTAATGAGCTTTTTTTATTCTAACAGGAACCATTGAAACTGTATTGCTCTTAGAAAAGGTTAATTCAATTTGCAATCGTTTCACTTTAAAGCACCTACACTTGTAAGTCATCATCACTATAATAATTTGCAAATAATTTACACACGAAGACTAACTCAAGCATCACAGAGAGAGAGAGAGAAAAAACCAGAGTGATGACACGGTACGTAAATACTGCCGCTTTTTAACGGTCATTATTGCAGCTGCAAGGTACGTGTATGGTAATCTGCAAGTTGTGACGAGGCTTACTTCGGCATGTATCTTCCTCGTTTGCAATAAAATCCGAAGGTTCGTGAAGACCCACACGATTAGCCACAAAGTCATAAAATTACCTTCTTCTCCCGCACAGGCTTTTCCCCCTTTGCACTTAGGGTGCAATGTAGTATGTACACTAATAATAACATGATGAGAAAGACCAAGAACAAGTGGCATTTACACGCTCACACAAATGATCAGGGATAGATGGACTGTGAGAGCAGGGTTTATTTGAATGTAGCATTACGCCAATGCACATGCATGATTACACGATGGTGGACCTCATTAGCAACGCTTAGAAAAACGAGCGAACCAACACATCCTCTCCATGCTCTTCCAACCATCATCTTCTGTATTAACCAAGACTTCAATCTAGATCAAAGCCTGCGGTTAAAATTTTTGGTTCGATGATCCGAGAGCCCATGGTGACTCTGCGTGTGTGTGTAGACTTCACATCCGCACTTCTTTCCTCCAACAGTCCAGTTTGTCTGAGTTACTTTCTATTACTACTGCATCACACGTGTACTAGTAGGATTGACTACTGTACCTAGAGATATGAGAGGCGTAATGTAGCATCTGTGATGGTCCATGATGTGTCTGATAACGGACGTGTTGAACCGATACCTCAACAACTCTAGGATAGCCTTTTAGTAAGCATGTCTAGATAAGATCGAAAGGGATACGGGGTAATAATAATAATAATAATAATAATAATAATAATAATATATGAGTCAGAAGAATCGTTCATTTTGCATTTAGCTCTTGACGCAATCTGCACGGGTTGTTGCACCAATCATTATTAGTTTGCTACTTATTATGAGGCTATGAGGAAAACAGCACACATGCTTCGAGCTGTGCAACAGCCAGCAATACATCTATAAGCCAATCAGTTTCCCCTTATGCTAATTGTCGTAATGAGACAGTGTTGTTCATGTTCCAACCATCATTAGCACGACACTCATCCATACAAAAGTAATTAAATAACACACAAACCAGTGGATGGAAAAACAATTTAGAGCTCTTTTAATGTCATTCATTGTCCATTATGAGACACAGAAGTATCCGGGGTATGTGCATTAACAAAATGTCCTGTATCACAGTAAGTATTTCTTCCCACATAATGATTTAGCTGTAAGCACTTTGGACCACTGGTTTTCCATATGAGACCAAGGGCGACCGCATCAGCAAGGTATTGTAGGTATATGTGGGAAGAACGTGTCCTCCTTTGTACGAGTTCCTGGGGAAGAGGAGATAATGCTTCATGATGTTGTGCCTTATTTCTTTCATCTTTGTGCACCCCAGATCTGCTGAGTCAAAAATACATGCAAGATTTAAACTGAATTAAGCCCCATAATGTTGGGAAGTGATGAGACAATGCTGATAGCGCTTTGGAGTTCGGACCCGTGGTCGGCTGTGTGAATTGACAATGGGATGGAACTATCCATAGTGGCACACAAAGTTAAGCGGGGAGACCACATGTCTCACTTGGAAGTCTGGCTGTACGTAATATCAGCAACATACTGAAGATAATGCAAAGCTACTATGATAGCTGGGCGTATGGTCTTGAAAAGTGCAACTTTTCCGCTGACCATTGTCTATATTACGACAGAGTTGACACAATTGTGGACCCTGGTTCACACGAGTATGAGGGTCAGTTCGTGAATAGCTCAAACTATCACGTGTACAGAGGTGCAATCGCATTGAATTTTTGCGTGATCGATCTAACATTCAATTATATAAATTTCACTAATCGGTTTATCCATGGCCTTCAAATCACTGGACTGGAATCGACAGGAACAAAACTAGTCCGGTTTAAATGGATTTTTCTTGCCCTTCCGCACTATTCAAAGGTCAATCAATTTGCAACATGGAAATGCGCACGTACTTCAACAATTACTGGACGATGCGTCATAATTCTCATTGGCACAGCCAGTTGATCGATCTATAGGAAATCAATTGTCATATTTGTACCCCCTTATCGTGGACCAGATACCATCAATGTCAAAATGGCATTAGTTAGGAGCATAAGACAGAGAAAGTGGTCATTAAATCATCCGTAGAAGTCTGAATGAGCCTTCTTTACTTATTGCTGTGCCCAGTTTCGAAGGGATCGAGCGACAGAGGAAATGTGTTTTTTTTACAGATATACGTTGGCTATTAACGGAGCCCTTGTCTTTCAGAGAAGACTAATGCATCCGAATTAAGGAAGGATATGAAACGGTGGAGGGTACGGAAAAAAGTAGATTGTCCATAATGGAGAATTTATGAGTTCATAGGAAATGGGGAAGGCTTTCCCATGACACAATTTGTCGTCAGTGTAAAGTGACCATGGGAAATTTTGAAGAGAAGTGTGAGTGGTGCAAGACGTCATGTAATATACGGGATCATATATGAAGAAAAGTCGGAAGCCAGCCAGCAAAATCTTCCCCCTTCTTCTCTCTGTCTCTCATGTCGTTCATTCGTTCCTCCCACGACATGGACCTAAGCGGTCAACTATGCCACGTAGTTTTTTAAGAGTTCCCCTCCTCTCTAAAGCTTACTTCATAACTGTCTTCATGCACACATGTATATATGTAACGCATGTTTATAAACTAATGGCTACGTTACATGTCAATTTGGTACAAAATACACTCAGCCATGCACATAACTTGTACGAGGATCTCACAGTGAAATCCTAAGATGTGAATCATGTAATACATAATGTAGGCAAAATGTCGATGACATGAAATTCTGGACCGGGTTTTCCCGTCCGAAAAAGATTCAGTTATTCAACACACAGAGGTAGAGAGGCCCTCAGAAAACTGAGGGCATGGCATACTACGTACTGATGACACCACACGGTATTTCAGAGAAGATTCGGCTTGCAGCATATGTACTCCTTTCGGCTTCTACTACTTCTCTCCACATAATAGAATGTTGTCTATGCGATTCGTCAGTCAGTCCCAAATCGTCATTATAACTTCTTGCTGTTCTTAGAACATGCTTATATACACGTATGCGCACATACTGACATTATTTATGATTCGGCTTCTGTCTCTTTGACTCGAAACCAGAGTTAAAATTAAACTTTTGACTCCATTCCCTCAGCTCTACTCGACTCTTGAGATGACTCCTCTCCTACTACTTGGTTGATTCTTAGCATCATTTCCCTTTTTCAAGCAGGGATGCACTTCCCCTCTCCTCAATGTTTTCTTTAACTTTTCGGTCCACTGAGTCTTGCCCGCTACCCCACAGTAGCTCTTTACCTTCAGATCAGTCATACTACATACCAACTTCTCACAGTCAAATGGTTGCTGCGTGTATTCATCATGGGAACCAGCAGGGTTGAGGAGCAAAATAATACCCGGAGTGACTGAGAGAGAGAGAGAGACAGGAGCATTTCCGTTATAGTTTTTTATGTGACGTTGGGTCACCAGTAAAGTAAAGGATTGTTGGGTGCGAGCGCCAGAGGAACTATACACTCTGATTGCCCAGACAAGGCTACATACAGGGTACATTATTAATCATCACAGATGCAACAGAAACAGGCGGATAAATTAGGCAGACAAGATTGAAATATGTCTTGCCTATACATCTTCGTGGAATTTCGACAACTACCGTGAGCCATTCCGGACTGCACACTGCCTCTTGCGACTCTCCTATTACGTCTGTCGAAATTTTGTTCCATTGCTTACTAGCGACAGAGAAGGAATTTCGCACCCACGAAATGCTTCTTCAGGATACTATGACACATAACGTCTCATTCCACCGATACGGTGGTCTTAAGGGTCTTACTTAGTGCTATGTGAAGCAAATTTACTTGGAGTTACCTCATTCTTATTACTTGTGCTAAATACGTCCAATATGCTGAGCTATTTCAACGGCTTCCAGCGCCATTGGTTATCTACAACTATTTTCGGAAAGCAAACTTACAGCTTGATGAATCATTCACCCAGCAGCTGTGCACAATAAGTTGTGCAGCAGCCTCTCAAGCTTCTGCTGACTGCAAGGGCTACTAGTAACTTATGGAGTCCAACGTCTCTAATTATCACATTTGTATGATGAACTGTATATCAAACTTGCAATTAACATCACAGTCAAACGTGGCTTTATTTAATGAATGCAAGGGAGGTCTCTTTGCAGTCATTTTAAAATTTGTATGACACATGCGAATAGGTGGACAATTGCACCTTTTGGAGATTGAGAAGATTTTGTGAGCATTACTGTAGGTCTAGTCCATTTTCTCAGGCAGTACGCTGTAGGTAAATACAGTATGTAACAGAATGTGTGCCTATTTGTATATCGCTCACCTATGTATTTGTATATTAAGTTAAGTATCATTATCTCTCGCCTTCGCCTTTCCTATTCAGTTACTTCGAGACTCTTCAGTCTCTCCAAAATGTTCAATCAGTAAACTTGTCTTTTATTTCTTGTCACTAAGTATATTCTCTGGAGAGACTCACCCATTTTAGTGACAAATAAATTCAATAATTTAAGTGTGAGCTGCAATAATTACAGTTCTAATTATTGCATCTCTATTGTGTTGCATCATAACAATCACGGAGTTCTGCTGAATTCCAGCTGAGCTTAACCCTGGACTCTTAAATGAGTCGTACTTTCGGTTGACAAAGTCAACTTGAGGAGTAAAACTCCACCTCAGAGCTGCAATATATGCTCATAAATGCTCTGTCTGTTATATGGCGCCCTCTTGGAAGCTCTTTTTCGTGATTGATGCAATTTTTTAATCTTATTGGTCGCATTTTACCAATATTTTTGACCTCAACAGAGTTGAGCTACTAACATAATTTTTAAGTTCTTTTTATAAGTTAAAGTCAGTTCGTAACACGAGCATTATTGTACTAGACAGACTCAGTACAGTTGGAAATCATATTGGCCGTATTTTGCCAAGAATTTTAACCTCAAAGAAGGTTAAAAAATTACATT